>CM066035.1:449486450-449674557 GCA_033557465.1 Ichthyophis bannanicus | reverse complement strand
GTGATAGCAAACTGCTGTGCAAACATCACTGGTTTTCCATATATAGTGTGTGTGTGTGGACACGGTGGTCAGGCATATGTTCCGGGGTTACATGGGGTGTAGAATGGTCAACATGTTGTGGTAGATGCTGCTCATTGACGGCCACCTTGGTTTATGTACTACAATCAGGGGTGCTTGTGGTGGTGTGTTATGCTTATTATGGGCTAGCTATGTCTGTGATTGTGTTTATGAAATGTTGTCATGCAACATGTATTACATAGCACAGTACACATGCGCATGGGGGGGGGGACTGCATTACCCATGATGTAATAGTATTACATGTGACCAGGTGTTGCTGCCATTATAACACAACTGGTAACCATTTTATGGCTTATTGTTGATTTACGTAGCACATTAACAGGGCTAGGGTGAGGCATGTGGACATAAGTTCAGTGTACAGCCCGGGGTCGATATTTCATTGGTATTATTCTTATATAGTGATTTTTGGTTTCATACATTGCAGTATGTCTCACTTGTACAGCAACATAACGGATGTTGCAAGGCGGGTCAGCATCATGAATCGGGTGGATTACAGGACCCCCCTTGTAGAGCTGCATTTGTGTGTATATGTTTGCTATTTTACCGATTTTTAGTCAAATAAAGAGTGCGCATATGTGGGTGATACTATCTGAAACATCTTTTTTACATTAAGTCCTGATGGCGTCTGGTACATGCTGTATGTCGGTCAGGTTAGCACACAGTACACAGCCACAATATGCCTTGTCTAACCCATTTGGCAAAGGGGGATGTTATGTTGACAGTACATGCACACAGACCTAATTTTTGGTTGTGGATATGTGGTGCAGGTGCACATATAGCTTTCTCTCCAGGGGATTTCACCTTTCTCCCGGGATTATCCCACAGGGCCTGACATGAACGCCATCATGAGTCTGATGAAAGACAGACATGGGGGGTGTTGTCTGGTGTACACATGGGTGATTGACTTGTGCCCATGTATTTAGGCACATGATCAGTTGCACATATTTTGTTTAATTGTAATCATTGATGTACAGGATTGTGGACACCGGCATAAAATATTTCCTTTTGCACTAGTGGATACAGGTGGGTGGTACAGAAGTCTATTACCAGGTGTCACAGGTATGTATCAATGGACTAACAAACCAACATTAGGGGAGTCATAGAACAAACCGGGAGGGGGTAAATGTTGATCACCAACCTGGCCAACACAGGACTAATAGTGGGCGACCTTGGGATGTGCTGTCACACATGGTGTTTGCAGACACCTCCTTAGACAGGTGTGATGGTGCAACCAAGTGGGGGTGGGTGGGCAACAAATGGTTTGTAATAGGGTGGGACATTCATTGGTATCATACGATCTACATGCTGCCTCTCCCAGGCGTGGTATAAATCAGCTACAGTGTGAGGGTGAACAGTCATTCGTTTGGGGTCAGGTTGTGGGGTCTGCCAAGCTGTTTGACAATTGCTGTGTATCTGGTGGGTTTCACAGAAGTGGGGACATTGACATATATTTTGTGATGGTTTGTTTCCCTCTCCACAGTGGTGGACCAGCTTCATGAGGATGCTGTTCCACTGTAGCATTGGCAACCATGAGGGCCCATCGTCCAAAGATGCTGTGGCCCAGGGTGAGGTGGACGGTCTACAGCTACATTGGGCGTACATGGGTTCATGGGAGCAACATGTCGCCTGTCATGTGTCATAATGAGGCAGCTGGGGGGGGGGTTGTGGTTGTAAACCTCTCCCCTGAACAGGCCTCCCTTACCCATATTTTGTGGTGGTGACCCATCTCCCCATGTGTTTGGTGTACAGTATGTTTCGCAGGGACACCTTTTCAGTCAGATGTCCAGCAGAGTTAGATGTGTTTTTGGTTGTCGTGTTTTTACGGATACTGCATTTTGCTGTCTACACCATCATATTTAGATCAGACATCACCAAAGGTATATGTGCCATGTGACTTGGCCATGATGTGCACGAGGTTTTTGCAACTTGTGCACATTCAGCCCATGTTGTGTTTCACGCTGTGCGCCCTGACCAACGCATACTGTGGGTGTGTTTGCGCTTATGTTTTGAATATGTCCTCCAGCATTGTCCGGGCATGGTACATTATCACGTGCTCTCATGGGTGTGTTCACCTGGTGGGCATGGTGGGGTGTACTACCTCTACTGTTGTGCTGCTTGCCTTGTCACCATGGTCCACATGTGTGGTGAGCTGTGAGCAGCAATGTGTCTTGTGTTTTGAGAGACAGGTGTTGAGCAACATTTATTTCTCTCATATGTAGGCATGCTGTGGAGATGCATCAACAGTTGATGTACATGGTAAATCGACATGTCTGGCTGACATTGTCTCCCTTCGCTGTGACCTGATGTGGCTATGCAGTACTTGGAGGAATTGATGAGGGCCGCATGATGCACACATAGGGTTTGTTTTAACTTTGCGAATTTGATATTACATCTGGCTGTACCTGTCCGGGGTTTTATGATCCTCACATGGACATGTTATGTAGCATCGCTGTAGACACAAACAGATGCATATAGTGTGTAGCTGTGAGATGCCCGTGTGACCTGGGATTGTACATAACCATATCCATGTGACAGCCATGCCTGCATTTACATGTACTGTTGGCGCTCATCTCCTTTTTTTTTATATGCATCTGCTGTAATTTGTGACTTTGCATCCCTTTGGTCTTTATTTTGTGTATTGTGATTCTTGGCAATCTGTTCTGTTTTGGCAAGGTGTCTAACAATACCATACTTCTCCTCTCGTGACACAGGGCAGGTGACATAACAGCACCATTTCCTCCACGCCATCTGGCTCACCATCCAACGTCTGTTGTGGGACTGACGTTCATCTTATTCTTTCCAGGGAGATGTGCCATTGGATGTTTGACCTCTGTTGGTGGCACACAGGCGTGTGATGGACAATTTTGCTCTTTGACCGCTGACTTACCCATGATAGACCTGTACAACACACAGTGTGTGCCATGCTGTGGCTGTGTGTCGTGCTGCTGACAGGGACACAGATGGACTTTCATGGACTGTGTCATCTTGGACGATGGCACTTTACTGTGCATGGCCAGGTTTGCATGGTGTGGTTTGCGATGATCTTTTGGCTGTCAAGGACACCTTGCTTTTGGGACACTGTGCGCATCAGGGACTGACATATTCTATGTATTTCTGACATCCTTCCACAGTTGGTTAGTGTATAGGTGTGTCCCATGTGTGTGACATGGCACACATGATATGTTACTTTGTGGGTTTCAACATCAGCATACAGCCATGTTTGTGGCACGGGGGCACACATGGAGGGATCCAATTGTCTATGTCCACCTGCCCCACACCTGAACAAGGTGCAGGTTCTGCCACATACACACTTTCATGTCCGCCACCATCCTTGTTAGATGTGTGGAGGGGCCAGGGGTGCTTAGATTCATGTGTGGCATCACTGTACCATGTTTGTGTACAGCTGGTGCCTGTGCTTCTCAATAACTATGTTTGTGAGACACTGCATGTGGACCTATGGCTCTGTGTAGTTCACTGTAGGCTGTCTGACCATCATTTGCATCTGGACATGCTAGTTATTGTATATGTTTACTGTACAGATGTGACACTCTGCATGTTTGTCCACGCGGTGCAGTGCACATTTGCAGAGTCCTGTTTTACCCCCTGCATTGACAACAGTCTCATTAGGCCATTATATTTGGTGTGGGTCGGAGTGGGTGTCCATTGTCCTCCTACACTTCAGCATTGCATGGACCATGCTATCGGTAGCCAAACACTGTCCACCAAACAAACAATGCAAGGGGACATACTGCACGGTGTTATGTCTGCACCTTTCAGGGAGTTGTGTTCTTTGTATTTTCTCTGTGTTCATGTGTCCCTGCTACCTGTTAGCATACAATCATTCAGCTCTAGATGATATTTGTCATGTACACTGAATACTTTCTGATGTGCCAATCAGCCATTATGTGGGAGGTTGGACATAACTTAATGAGGGTGTTTGTCACATGTCAACATTGTGCCAGCATAAGTCTTTCTCTTTTGGGGGCCACCTGTGTTGCATGAGGGCTATGTTGGGGGGGGGGGACATGTGATGTGTTTTGGGTCTTACGCTTACAACGCCTCGAGTCTACATGCCCTCATATGTAGCTCACACATTGTGGGCATGCAGCAGATGCTCGTGTATGTGGCCCTGGAACCCAGTGCATATCATGCACCTGTTCCACCAGAGATCTCATGCCACTCAATTGTGCGCAGGCATTGACCTTTATGTGGCATGTGTGTTTGTACCTTGCTGACTGTGTTCCCATCTTTAAACAGGGAGGGGCTTACTTTGAAATTATGATTACACTGTGTACAGTAACTGGGAGGTGTGAACCAAATAAATAATGTATTATACAGACATTAGTTCCTTTTGCTGCTTGGTCATGTTCACACACATGCACTACAATGTCTACCTTTGCATATGTCATGACTCCTTGTGACCTTGGGACTCCGTGGTTACCTTGACAATGTTCCTCGAGTTACTCTCCAAGGGCCACATGATCTGGTTTTCTGAAATGAGGCCTGGTTGCCTTGTGTGCATGACAGTTTTGTGACGACTAGGCTGCTCCTCCTCTCGTAGAGCACATTCACACTTGTGTCTACTGGTTTGCTTGCAAGGTGCATGTCCACCTGTGCTCACAACAGTGTACGATGGCAGCTGTGCATGTGTCTGGCATTTTGCACATCACAGGTTCTTACTGGTTCACATACAGACCCTGTCTTTGGCATATTATGTATTCCTTGGGCTCAGTGTATTATTTGTGGGTGTGGTTGGTGGCATGTGATTTCAAATAAGGTTTATGCGTTGAGCCCACGATATGCTTTGTTTTTAATTAGTTTGTACATTATGCTGCCTTGACCATTAGTTCACTGCAGGTTAATCAACTCTACACACACCCATGTCTGTGATCAGGGTGCAGCAGGGTGTGCACTGTGTGCTGCCTAGCCAGCAGATATCATCTGTTACATAGGTTTCTCTCATTATGTTGTTTACACTGCTGTGCACCTGGGGGTGTGGTGGTGCTGGGTTTCAGCAGGTGTGTGTTCACCCTTTTTCATGTGTTGCTCTCTGCTGTCCTGTCCATGATCAGTACATTGCTTCGCCACGCATCCTCCACTGCCCTTGGGGATACCTTGCTTTGCTCTTGTTATGTCTGTATATATTTATGTATTTGTTTTGGTATCCCACTTTTCACACGGTCAAGGGGGGTTTCATATGAGGGGGGGGGGAGGTTTTACATGTTGGCCACGGCCATTGCCAGGGGGGCTACATTGACGGTTTCAAATGGGGACATAGGACATACTATGGACATTGACAGATTGTGCACATTGTCATATTTGTATGGGGTGGGTTAGGGGTTGGATTAGTGGGGTTCCTGGGACAGTATGTTTTTTCAGCTGTATTATAATGGATTAGTGGTCTGGGTTGTTACCAGGACATCTTGGGGGCCTGTGCATGATACATGGGGCATGAAGTTCAGGGTCTCGATTGCAGGTCCCTTGCGGGCCTTTGGTTCATTTGTTGCTTACAGTACCGGAGTGGGTGGGGGCTTGTCTGGTAGTTTGTGCCGTGGCCTGGGCGACACAGTCTGGTGTTGCTTTGGGGGTTGCGTGCTTCATGTATGACTTTGTTGGTATGTGGGAGGGCTTTGTATTGACTCCTTGCTTCAGGTGCCTGTATGTATGTTTCTTTCAGGATTGGGGTGATGTGGTCTGTATATTTTGCATGCTGTGTCTACAGCATCACATATCATTGTGTGTTTGTGCATGCGTCCCTGGTCCCAACTACAGACTGTGATCTGAAATGTACACAGGAGTTCTGCAGGTACATTTGTTCATGGTTTCCCTTGTGGATTTGCCTGTCCTTACAACCAGCATGCATGTAGCGTGAGGGCCTGGACTATTTCTGACTGCACCCTTTGCTAAGACACACACATTGGTGCTGTTTCCTACCTTTTGTTGCTTTTACATTTCTGGGGTTGTTGGTATGTGTGATTCCTCTCTGTTCTCTTGGATGTGCATGCGTGTCCTGCAGTTGTGTTTTCCATTTGTTTGACTCTCATATGTTGTCAGGTTTGTGCTGTGGACACATTGTACACTCATCTGAGTTGTGAGCCATGCATCTGTCCATCTTCTGTCTGCCAACTCTTGTGTCATGCTACCCTGATGTGCATGCAGCTGCAACCCTTCCTGCACTCCTACACCTTCCTGCAATCACAACTCTCCATGTTGGTCGCTCCTGTGTTTGCTCTGCATATCATCGCTAGTCCACTGTAATCATGATATTTCACAGATCCTGCCATTTCAGCCCCTCTGCTGGACACATCTTCCCATCCACGGTTACACACCATCATTATAACATGGTACATTATCCATCACTCTGTACATAGCTACAGCTGGCACAGGTGTCTTTATCCATTTCTGTTGCCGCCACATAGCCTTGTGGAGATCTTTGTGGTACAGCACCTGTGATGTCAGTGTTTCTTATACTTTTGGATTGCCTTTCCTTTCGGCTCTGTGCAGTATTTGGGTTACATGTGCACTCGCATTTGATGATGTGGTTGTTTATGATGTGCATTGTGTAGCAGCCTAACGGAACGATACTCTGGCTAGGCTTGTGTTTAGATGGCAGCACAGCTTACTGTACAGTTGCATTCTGAGAAAACAGATGTCACTAAGCCAACCTTGGTCACTGCTCATTTGGCACCATGACCCCTGCACCATCACGCAATGCCCTAACCATTGTGCTACACTGCTGTTCCCTCCTGCATGTCTGCTCACCTACCTGGGATTTCCCTGCGTTAGACTGCACAGTGATGCCAGCACTGACTGTGCTTGGACCATGCCCTGCCTCATACGACAAACTGTAAAGCACCCTACACACGACATTGTGATTTCCTTGGTGGACAATGCGCTTTAGGATTTGACATGTGAGGTACCTTATATTGCGTCATATGCATCACCTGATATTACAGTGCTTTCATAGTGCATTTGCAAGGGGGAGTTACAACAATAACATGTAAAATGCCTCCTAGATCACTATTGCTCATGACAGATGATGGCTCGTCTAGCCGCTTCATTGGGCACTGCAGGGGATTGAACCCCTGATCCCTGCTCCATTGGTAGGCGTCGTTCCCATCGTGCTGTGGCTCAGCTCGTGTGCTTTCCCATCCGCGCGCCGCCTTATGCCGCACAAAGTTCCTCTACCTCGTAAAGGATTAGTGCGCCGCCTTCTGCTGCCCACTATTTCGGTGCCTCCTAAAATGTTGCCTGGGCCTGCCGCTTCATTGGGCACTGCGGGGATTGAACCCGCGATCCCTGCTCCATTGGTAGGCGCCGTTCCCATCGTGCTGTGGCTCAGCTCGTGTGCTTTCCCATCCGCGCGCCGCCTTATGCCGCACAAAGTTCCTCTACCTCGTAAAGGATTAGTGCGCCGCCTTCTGCTGCCCACTATTTCGGTGCCTCCTAAAATGTTGCCTGAGCCTGCTGCTTCATTGGGCACTGCGGGGATTGAACCCCCGATCCCTGCTCCATTGGTAGGCATCGTTCCCATCGTGCTGTGGCTCAGCTCGTGTGCTTTCCCATCTGCGCGCCGCCTTATGCCGCACAAAGTTCCTCTACCTCGTAAAGGATTAGTGCGCCGCCTTCTGCTGCCCACTATTTCGGTTCCTCCTAAAATGTTGCCTGAGCCTGCCGCTTCATTGGGCACTGCGGGGATTGAACCCCTGATCCCTGCTCCATTGGTAGGCGCCGTTCCCATCGTGCTGTGGCTCAGCTCGTGTGCTTTCCCATCCGCGCGCCGCCTTATGCCGCACAAAGTTCCTCTACCTCGTAAAGGATTAGTGCGCCGCCTTCTGCTGCCCACTATTTCGGTTCCTCCTAAAATGTTGCCTGAGCCTGCCGCTTCATTGGGCACTGCGGGGATTGAACCCCCGATCCCTGCTCCATTGGTAGGCGCCGTTCCCATCGTGCTGTGGCTCAGCTCGTGTGCTTTCCCATCCGCGCGCCGCCTTATGCCGCACAAAGTTCCTCTACCTCGTAAAGGATTAGTGCGCCGCCTTCTGCTGCCCACTATTTCGGTGCCTCCTAAAATGTTGCCTGAGCCTGCCGCTTCATTGGGCACTGCGGGGATTGAACCCCCGATCCCTGCTCCATTGGTAGGCGTCGTTCCCATCGTGCTGTGGCTCAGCTCGTGTGCTTTCCCATCCGCGCGCCGCCTTATGCCGCACAAAGTTCCTCTACCTCGTAAAGGATTAGTGCGCCGCCTTCTGCTGCCCACTATTTCGGTGCCTCCTAAAATGTTGCCTGGGCCTGCCGCTTCATTGGGCACTGCGGGGATTGAACCCGCGATCCCTGCTCCATTGGTAGGCGCCGTTCCCATCGTGCTGTGGCTCAGCTCGTGTGCTTTCCCATCCGCGCGCCGCCGCCTTATGCCGCACAAAGTTCCTCTACCTCGTAAAGGATTAGTGCGCCGCCTTCTGCTGCCCACTATTTCGGTGCCTCCTAAAATGTTGCCTGAGCCTGCCGCTTCATTGGGCACTGCGGGGATTGAACCCCCGATCCCTGCTCCATTGGTAGGCGTCGTTCCCATCGTGCTGTGGCTCAGCTCGTGTGCTTTCCCATCCGCGCGCCGCCTTATGCCGCACAAAGTTCCTCTACCTCGTAAAGGATTAGTGCGCCGCCTTCTGCTGCCCACTATTTCGGTGCCTCCTAAAATGTTGCCTGAGCCTGCCGCTTCATTGGGCACTGCGGGGATTGAACCCCCGATCCCTGCTCCATTGGTAGGCGCCGTTCCCATCGTGCTGTGGCTCAGCTCGTGTGCTTTCCCATCCGCGCGCCGCCTTATGCCGCACAAAGTTCCTCTACCTCGTAAAGGATTAGTGCGCCGCCTTCTGCTGCCCACTATTTCGGTGCCTCCTAAAATGTTGCCTGAGCCTGCCGCTTCATTGGGCACTGCGGGGATTGAACCCCCGATCCCTGCTCCATTGGTAGGCGTCGTTCCCATCGTGCTGTGGCTCAGCTCGTGTGCTTTCCCATCCGCGCGCCGCCTTATGCCGCACAAAGTTCCTCTACCTCGTAAAGGATTAGTGCGCCGCCTTCTGCTGCCCACTATTTCGGTGCCTCCTAAAATGTTGCCTGAGCCTGCCGCTTCATTGGGCACTGCGGGGATTGAACCCCCGATCCCTGCTCCATTGGTAGGCGTCGTTCCCATCGTGCTGTGGCTCAGCTCGTGTGCTTTCCCATCCGCGCGCCGCCTTATGCCGCACAAAGTTCCTCTACCTCGTAAAGGATTAGTGCGCCGCCTTCTGCTGCCCACTATTTCGGTGCCTCCTAAAATGTTGCCTGAGCCTGCCGCTTCATTGGGCACTGCGGGGATTGAACCCCCGATCCCTGCTCCATTGGTAGGCGTCGTTCCCATCGTGCTGTGGCTCAGCTCGTGTGCTTTCCCATCAGCGCGCCGCCTTCTCCCTCCCGCGCAGCTTTTCCAGGCGGTAATGTGCGGGACGCACATGTGCGGGGCGCACATTGGCGCATATGTAAACCGCGTGTTTTTCTTTTTCAGGACGCAACGCCCACTCCTTATATGGCACACGCACACTAGCGCGGCCCCGCACATTATGAATGTTTAGTAAACATACCCCATAGAGAGACCAAAAAAAGGGAAAGAAACTTCACTGCATACAGCTGGACACCATGTACTGCTCTGTGTCTCACCACATCCAAACAAGAGGTGTGACAGTGACACTACCTGTCTGGCTGCCGTAGCATGGTGCACAGGATGCAAATGCACATACGTGATGCACAAAGGAGGGACATGTATAAGATGCATGAGAAACAACAGGCAGTGCCAGGGAAACAGGACCAAAAGATACAAATGCCCACAGTCATGGAGGCAGAGAGAAGCACAGAGTCCAGCGGGAGTGTGCATTAACAGTTTTTTATTTGAAAAAAATATTTACAGCATGTCCAACCACACCCAACCCACACACCTAGGTGTCCCCCAACAGCCAGAAATGAACACCCTGCCCCAACCCCACACCCAACACCCCACCATCCCAGCCCGCACCCCCCACCTCCCGACCCAACCTCCACCCCTCCCACCCCCTCTGGACCACCCCCCCAGGGATAGGCATTGGTACCCATGCCTATCGCCACCCCTCCCATGCACTCTGGCACACCCCTGCCCCCCCAGAGGTACTACCACTGGCCCTTGGTGGTTGGCCAGAGGGTGGTGTGGCTGACGGACCCCCCCCCCCCCGAGACCAATCTGCTGCTATGTGACTCTACCCATTGGTCTCCCCATGTGCCTAATAGAAGGCTGGGAAGACCATTGGTGACCCAACACCCCAGGGCCCAGGGACAAGGATGCAGGACTGCTGAATGTTGCTGGACCCCACCATAGCTGTGGCCCATACAGTGGCCCATTCGGATACACTGTGGGCAGATGGTGGTGCAGAGGGGTGAGGCAAAGCAACTGTGACAGGAGCCACTGTAGCAGCAGCTGGTGTTGGCAGAAGGCCATGAGACCAATCCAGCTGGTCAGAAAGTATGTCTAGGTGTGCCTCAATGCGGTCTATGGAGGCGGTTCGGAGATTGGTAGCCACCAGCTGCGCCTCCGCAATTGCCAACTGCAACTCCTATATCTCCACAGACCTCTGGAGGAGCCATAGCTTCACCACTGCATGTACCTCCTGGGCTCCTTGTGATCCAGTAGGTGCTGGACACAGTCCACCAGCTGATTGTAGGCAGTCTGGGGTGCCACCCATGGTGACCACTGCCATCAGGCTGGGGTTGGGGCTCAGGCCATGGAGATAGTGCCAGCTGGTCCCCAGAGTCTGCAGACCTGGCATCCTCTGGCTCTGCAGTGGTAGCCAGCTCTGTACCCCTATCCTCTGGGTCCCCTGTCTGGACTGGTGGACATTTTGCAGCCCCCTCTGGTGGCAGCAGTGGGGTTGCTGACAGTGAGGCATGGAGGGCCCAGCACTGGGACCAGCATCTATAGTGGCACCTGCTGATAGAAGCCAGCAACCCACCCCCTCCCCCTCATGGGCCGCACCAGTGTATTACAGCCATAGGGCAGTTGGGAGATTGCAAGAAAGACCAGGGAGGTCCCACTACCACAGAGTCACCCGGTAAGCCAGCAGTAGGGGAAGTTAGCATGCAACAAGGGCATGCATGCCCAACCTCATACCAGTGGGATATGTGTGAGAGGGGCATGGGATATGTGAGAGAGTGGATGGTTCAATAGGTCACCACACTATGGGTGCAGGCACGTAGCGGGGGAGAAGAAGTATGCAAATGTCAGCACAGACACTACCTTGGTCCTGTGGGCACCAGGAGGTGTCCATATCCCTGACGCCCTCTGATGTGGTGACATTGATGGTCACAAGGATGCGTTACTCCACCTCCGTGAGCCGCACCTCCTGCCCATCTGGGCCCACAGCTCGCACCCTCCGGCAGGCCTCGTGGTGTACCTGCTGCCACATCAACTTCACATCTTCGATATCTTGATTGTTGTGGTAGATGTAATTTAATTTCCTGCAGATAGCCAGCCAACTGCACTGCCATTCGTATGCTCCCACACGTGCCTCCTCAGTGCCCATGAAGACTCCATAGTTTGCAAGTACCTCCTCAATGAGGAGAGTCTGCTTCCCCTTGGTAAATCTATGCTTCTGTTCAGAAACCTTAGGAGCCATTTATATGCCTGAACAGACATCTCTGATGGAGGCGTGTCCATGCCAGTGTTAAACGTTTTACAATAGTTAGATGTACAACGACGTATACATCCAACTCCGCAGAATTCTGAGTATGTCGGTACATCTAGACGCACATGTACGTCCACCTTCCGTGGGCACGTATAAATACGCCAACGGTTCCACACATTTTTCTTTTCCCATGTGCAATGCGTCTTGTACTTTTTGGGAGCTGATTCTTTGCTATGTATCTGACTATAAAGCAACACTACCACTGGCAGGGTAGGTAAAAAGGTTTCTGTTATAACTTCAATGGTATGTGTGCCAGGGTCTGTGCTCCTGACACATGTCTGTGGTGCCTGTGGGAGACAATGGTATTCATGGACCAGGGTGCAGAGGCCAGGTACCCTGCACAGGCACACACCACAGGGCAGGCAGGTGTGGGCATGTTGCTGTCTGGGACAGGCAGGGGCAGATCTATAATGAAGCAGTGGCCTCAGGTGACAAACCTTTGGGGGCAGCAAAAATGCCCCCCATAACAGCCACCTCACTCCGCCTTCAGTTTAAAAACAATGTGGAGAAGCTGCTGCAGCCACAGTAGTGGTAAAAATGAATGCAAACTGGTGCAGAGCCTTCCAGCCCTATGGGACCTCTGCTGTCGCGTCCCACCCCCAAAAGGAAGTGACGTTACAGCGGGACATGGCTGCAGAGGTTCCATAGGGCTGTGAGACTCCGCACCAGTTTGCTTTCATTTTAACCACTATCGTAAGCAGCCGAAGGGAGAACGGAGACCCAGGTGGCAGGAAAGGGAGCAGAATGAGCTACACAGGTGTGGGGGCAGGAGAGGGAGCTGAATGGAGCTGACAGAGGGGGAAAGAGAGGACTGGAAGGGAACTGAGAGAGGGAAAGTGAGGGCTGCAAGGTTTCTGACATAGGTGGACGAGGGGACGGGCAGGGAGCTTACAGAGGGAGAACGAGGGGGATGGATGGGATCTGACATGGTGGTAAAGTGGGGAATGGAATAGAATTGACAGAAGAGAAATGAGGGGGCTGGTGGGGAATTAACATGAGGGGGATGGAAGGGAGATAACACCAGGGGGGCCCCCTGCAATCTCTCAGAGCATTACACATGCATGAAAGGTACACCTATCTTCCGAGGCCACTGCCGTCTACAGGCTCCCAGTCACCGCTGAAAATCCTGCTGCTGGAGTATCAGTGGCAGGACTTTCAGCAGTAAGACTTTTCGGTGGTGACAGGGGGCTTGTAGAAGGCAGTGGCTTGGGAAGATAGGTGTTCCTTTTTATGTTTTTTTCTCAAATGTGTTACGCTCTGAAGGTTTGTAGGGGTCAGCTACTACTGATAATGTTAATGTGGAATCGCTATTTAAAAAAACAGGAATTATATTGAACAGGCGATTGGTAGGAGTATTTTAGAGCCATTGATTTGAGGAGGATCGGGCCTGGTTCAAAGTTAACCTTTTACAAACAAATCACCATAAAGTTGCAAATTATTTAACATAATAACTATACAATTCAACCAAACACCTTAAAGATCCACTTACAAAATGTATATATATATTAATACATCTAGAAAAATTAATTCAACCACAGAGTGCCAAAAATCAACACATTAATTACAAATTTTTAATATAATTTATTCTGCTTCCATAATCCAATTCCTCACAACAAATTTTCAATAAGATCGAATCTACTTTCACAATCCATTTTGTTATAACATGACAAATAATATATCTCCCCCTTCATAATTACAAAATTACATAATATATCAAATACATATTACATACCCCCCATTAAAAATGTATCAATTGTACAAAAACATAAAATAATGAACCCACTATAAATAATATGTAGAAATGTGCAAAATACAGCAGGGTACAAAACTATAAGGCAGAATTTTTTTTTGCTCCCACTATCTACAATATCCTCATGCTGCAAAGCTGTAAAAATAACTACTCACACAGCTCATCTAACATGTAAAGCTGTTATAACTACTTACACAACTCACTCAGCATATAAATCTGTTATTAATCAGACTAAATCACAAGAAACTGTAAAAACACAGTTACCTGTTTAACCCAGCCTTGTAAGGAAACATATTAGAGCTGCAAAAATAGCTCTAATATGTGTGACAAATGGTAGAGTGGTATACCTTGCAGTATTTGTATGATTTACATTCTGGAGGTGACCTTTCTGGGCTTGTGCATGCTGTGCTGTACAGTGTTATGGGATGAGGGTGGTAGCGTTTCTACTCAGGTGTCGTATGCAGGGCTGTTTCTTTGTGGACACAGTGGTGGCTGCATGGGGCAGTTTCCCATCGGAGGTGGTGCTGTTGTGGACAGTATCAGAAACAGAAACAGAAAAATGACAGTCATGGTTTTCTGTGAACCATGTTTTCTGTAACTGCCACTAAATCCAAGTCAGCCACTCTTATTAAAGCTTCAACATCTTGGATCTTATTTCCCATGCTATGGGCATTTATACATACCGCTTTCCATATGTTGCCCCTTTTACCCATTTCCATAAAGATATTTAATGTTTCACTTACCTGGGGGCTTTCACTTACCTGGGGGCTTTCTTCAGCCATCCCCAATGAATCTAGTTTAAAGCCCTCTTCAGTATATTAGCCAGTCTGCTGCTGAAGATACATCGACCTTTCTTGGACAGATGAACACCATCTCTGCTCTGCAACCCTTGGAACAGCATCCCATGGTCCAGGAAACTAAAATGCTCTTGATGACACCATCCACGCAGCCATGCATTCATCTCCAGGATGTGAGCTTCTCTGCCTTGGCATTTACCCTCAACAGGGAGGTTTGAAGAAAACACCACCTGTACATTTATCTGCTTCACCCTCTGTCCCAGAGCCATGAAGTCACTTTTGATATGCTCAGAGGGATACATGGCAGTATCATTTGTTTCAACATGAATTAGCAACATTGGGTAATAGTCAATGGGCTTGATCAGTCTCAGCAAACTCTCAGTAACATCTCATATTTTGGCACCTGGCAGACAGCATAGCTCTCTGGACATCAAGTCTGGTCGGTAGATGGTCGCTTCAGTAACCCTCAGAAGAGAGTCTCCAACCACCACTACCCTTCGCTTCCTTGTGATCACTGCTTCTGCAACTTTGGGGTACTTGAGCTCTAGGTCTTCCCTTTCCAGGGATGCTTTCACCTCCTCCAGTTCCAGGGCTGCATAATGGTTCTTCAATTCAAGGGGTGGAGAAGTTGGATTGGTGATTCTGCAGGTCCTGGTGACTTGTGTCCAACCTTCATCATTCTGTAGGCATCCATCTTCTCCTCTGCCGGAGAACTTGGATGTTGCAAGAAGCATCTCATCAATGTATGTCTCACTGTCTTGAATGCTCCTCAGTCTCGCCACCTCCTCTCTGAGTTCCTCCACTTGTTTCCTGAGAGTTTCAGCATGCAGGCACCCTGCACATGGTACCAGTCCTTCAACTGGCATTGGGACCTCTGTCTGGACAGAGGCAGAAGCTGTAATGGGGGCAACAGCTTTAGTCATATTATTTTCCCAGCCATTGTTCAGTTTGTGGAGCTTAGGTATCTGTTAAAACAAAAGAGAGAGATCTACCAAAGTACCAGCCGGTTTCACAGCTGTTCTTTCAGAGAAAAAGCTGTTAAATCTCTTTAATCATTTTCAAAATGTGCTGTTCCAAGTCCCTGTGTGTAGTTAATTGGGGAGGTGCCCTATAAAGCAAGACTGCTCAGTAGGGGTGGGTGGGAGTTGTGGGAATGGGGTGGTTAGGGAGGGAACTAACACCTGATTAGGTTTCCGTAGCTTCAAAGAGCTGAGAAAGATACTAAAGCAGAGTTTTAAACCTACCCCACTAAAGAAAATATTTCTTCTTTTAAACTAAAGCTCAAAAAAGAATGTAACTGTATTTTAAAAATGTACCAAAATCCTTTTAAGAGCTCCCAGGCAGAGAACAGTAATTTAAAATGCCCCAAACTCTTATCTTTGCTTAAAATGTATAGCCCCTATTAGGAATGCCTTAACAGTTGTGACACTGCAACTCCGAGCCCTAGGCGTAATCAGGCAGTTGGTGAGTGACACATGGGGGGTTTTAAAAGTCCTTGGTAGTGCTGAAGCCCTGTATCCTATTGTAGTTGTGGACTGAAGTGACGACAGCCAAGGTTGGGTTTCCAAGTTAAAGAATACTTTATTATGGCATAAGGTATTGCACAAAGTATTGCAAAGGAACAGCACAGGATTTACTCCCCCAACACAAAAGTAGAATGGTAACCTTTTTGTACCAAATAAAAGTTCAAGTGTACAGTCAGTTCTCCTGATTCTTCTCAGGGACACGTAATACAGTTAAATGCTTTTAGGCTTCTTCCAGCTTCAACAATACAACAGCATTTCAGGATGCCAGTAATGCTTTCCAAGTATCAGCTTGTAATAAAGAAATCTTCTAGCTGTTGTATTTTCTTTCTAGTGTCCATATCTGGTTTAACAGCTTTAAATAGAAACGGCAATCTCCACACTCTCTTGCCTACTAGTAACAGGTTTCTTGTGTAGGAACACTTTCTTACGTTGCCTTTCATTCACAGCTGCAAGTTATGAGGCTCTGAGTCCTTGCACCTAGCAGAACGTTGCTGTCTCTGGTACAAACCTCTAAGAACATTGGTTTAGGCTTCACAGCACTCAATCATAAAACAGGAACAAATTATAGCTCCTTACTCTCTCATACATACACCACACTCCATTTCAGAATCACTGGTGTTGGATAAAGGAGCCCCTAATTCCATTGGTTCTTCCTGGCTCTCTGATATCCCTTTGTCATGTGGAACATACAAGCCTTCAGACTTTAATTCTTTAATTATATTCTGAAGCTGTTTCCATTTAGTCCTCTTTCTGTCTTCTAGGCACTTGTGAGGCTTGGTATTTCTCAGCACCTTTTAACAGCTCATAAAAGGGGTTTATTTCTTCCTTGCCTTGCCTAGGTAGTTGCCTTTGGTTGGGAGGAATATGTCCTTTATGGAACTGCCTTGTGAGATCCCTCAGCACAGTCTGGTCCTCAGGGTCTGTTCCTAGCTCTCTGCACGGTAGCTGCCAATTAGCCTTTTGCTGACAAGCAGGTGTGCTATCTTCTGAGCTAGAGCTCTGGTCACGCTGTCTGTATAAGGGAAATGCTTGCAGCTTCTTAAAAGGGACTTTCCTACAGCCCAACTTTCCTCTAGTAACTTCAGGTTTACTTTCAACGCTTAGTTCAAGCCTGTTTCTTCTAGAAAGCACTCTATTATCACTTCCTAGAGACTGTCTTATTTCAGAGCTATCTACTTTACAAGGTTTAAAAGGTTTTTGCTCTGACCTGGTTTTGGCAGCGTCTGTCTCTGGGGAACTCCCCTGACTCCAAGTCTGTATTCAAGGCTTCTGAGTCCAGCTCTGGGTCTCTTCCAGGGTTCACTCTCTCTTGGAGCTGAGCTCTGCCTGGGCCTCTTCCAGGACCACACACAGGAACTCTCCTTTCCCTGGTTCTCTCCTTGGTTCCCCTTTTGCTGCTTGGGAGGTTTCTGTCTTCACTCCCTTCTCTCCTGGAGATTTCTCGGCTTCTCCTCCCTTCCTCTCTGCTTCCACTGCTAACTCTACTAACTACTGCTTCCTGGTTATGAGTGCAGAGTGGCCCAATCCGGTCTGACTCCGCCCACCTCCCTGATTGGCTATGTCTCTGGGTTAGCCTAGAGCTAGGGTGTGGTTCTTTCCCTGCTCTTCTCTGCAGAGAAGGTTCGTGTGCTGGAATCTTAACCCCTTCCTGTCCTGTATCTCTAAACATCTGAGGTGACAGAAAGTGTTTTAAAACCCTTTTTCTTCTGTTTCTGAGCCTCTGCCTTTTCACACAGTGCAGGCCTCTGAAGCTTTTTAAGCAGACCTCAGCTGCTCTCAGTTCTTTTACAGGCTAATCAGGCCCACTAACTCCCGATTATATGTCAGTAGCTTCAAAGAGCTGAGAAAGATACTAAAGCAGAGTTTTAAACCTACCCCACTAAAGAAAATATTTCTCCTTTTAAACTAAAGCACCAAAAAGAGTGTAACTTTGTTTTAAAAATGTACCAAAACCCCTTTAAGAGCTCCCAGGCAGAGAGCTAGTAATTAAAAGCCACATACTCTTGCTTGAAATGTATAGCCCCTGTTAAGGGGCAAGGGGCAGACACAGGGTTCTCTCAGGGACTGGTGTGGTGGTTGGTAGTGGGGGACGGCCTAGGTCAGCCATGTGTTGTCTTTACTAGCACTTCCTGGCTCTTTGCACTGTTTTTGTCCCAACACATGCATTTTGCCTCTTCCTTTTCCTGCTTTGCCCTACTTACTGCGCTAGGGTGGTCTGAATCCTTTCCCACTCGCTGCATGCTGCAGCTAGGTCTGGCCTTTGGAGGTCAGTGGGGAGCAGGGCTGCCTCATTTTCTATAACCATCCTGCAGAGCAGGCAGGTCTCTGCATCTGAAAGGTTTACATGTCTGGTAGCCATTTTCAAAGGGTCTGGCGGTGCTGGGGTCGGCTTACTGTATCCTGTTTCCTGTCACACGTGGACAACTGTGCAGGTGGACACGTTTTCGTAACTACACGTTTTCAGAATGTCACACAGGTTGCATGTATTACTTACATGCATACAGAACCCCGCCATGCAAGAGTTGGATGTTTAGCGGCGCAGACGTACAACCTCATATTCTGAAGTGTGGCTGCATGTCTAGCCACCCAGGATGAG
This sequence comes from Ichthyophis bannanicus, assembly GCA_033557465.1. Lineage (NCBI taxonomy): Eukaryota > Metazoa > Chordata > Amphibia > Gymnophiona > Ichthyophiidae > Ichthyophis > Ichthyophis bannanicus. Next base: position 449,656,063 of record CM066035.1, on the reverse strand, counting down.
AATCGCGTCTATGTTTTGGACATCCACATTTTAAGCATACACATCCACCCTGTACGTCTTTCTCAGAAGTGGGCCCTATGTGTCTGAGCCAAAGTACTCCAGGAAAAGAAGTGTCTTTAACTTTTGGTGAAAATCCCCAATGTCTGAAAGGGGGCAAAGATCTGGGGGGAGTGAGTTCCAGATGTTTGGTCCATAAAAGCAGAATTCTCTATTGGAGAAGGAGGTGCTGGTGCGGGTGATTGTCTTAGGTACTGCAAGGAGAATGTGGTTAGTGCTTCTGCATGATCTCTGGCATTGGGGTTTGTCCAATAGTGACTGCAGGTATTGGCTGATAGCTGGAGGATTTATTTATTTATATTTTATTTCGCTATGCTTATATACTGCTTTTCACCAGGTCTAAGTGGTTTCCATTAAACAGCAAGTGATACATCAAACAGAACATAACAGATTGTCAAAGTAGTCAGTGCCACTTTGTACGTCACTCTACTGTAGATAGGGAGCCAGTGTAGTTGCTTCAAAATGGGTGTTATGTAGAGGGGGGAGTGGTTTAACTAAAATGGCTGCTGGCCTGCACACTGTGTGAGAACATGCCGAAACGGAAGGGAAAGTTGAAGGTTTACCCACCTGAGACTCTCTCTGGCCCCATGGATCGGCTCATGCAGCTGAGCAAGGAAAAGAAGAAGGAGATTAGAGCAGGGTTTGGAGGCTAGTGTGAGGAGGTGACATCTCCGGTTGCCCTAGACACCACGCTCTCTCCGGTAGCAGGACCTCCACCGCAACCTCCAACGTCTTATCCAATCTCTCCCCTTGCTTCCCCAGCAGGGGACTTGGAAGGCGAAACTCCCACTGGTGGTCGGCGGGAAACAATGGAGATTGAGGCGGAGAGTGAGAACCTTGGCATCGGTGTTGAGTCGGTGGAAGGAGACTCCCTACAGCAGGATTTGTTGTTTCCTATTCAGTCAAGTGCTTTGCCTTCTGTGGAAGTACCTACTTTTTCATTTGTGCCTGTTCGACCCAAGATTGTTACGCTGGATACTATTTGGGACGCAATTTCAGCAGTATCTGTTGCAGTCTCTGCCCAGATTGCCAGATCGTCAGCGAGGGTTTCGTCATTAGAGGAGAAGATACAGAATTGTTGGTCTGATTTGGACAATTTAAAAATGCAAGATCAAGAACTGCATCATAAAGTAAACTCTCTGACTGAGATTTCCTTGGCTCTTGTTAAGGATAATAACTTCCTTCGGGTTAAAATGGAAGGTTTGGAGAATGCTGCAAGGGCCGCAAACCTGAGAATTTTGAACTTTACGGTTATTCCGGGAACTTCTTCGTTGTAACTTTTCAAGAAGTATCTTTCAGAGGTTTTGGCTGTGCCCATTGATTTAATGCCTTCCTATTGTGAAGGTTTATTATTTTCCTCAATTTAGGAAAGAGCCGGGCTCTACAGAGGATAATGGTGGTATAGATGTAGATGTTATTAATGTTTCAGATTTAACAGCTTCTCCCATTGGTAATTTTATGAAATTGGCTATGTTATTAGTTTCCCTTGCTCTGATATCGGACCGGGAGTGGCTATTAAAGCTATTCTTTAAGAAGCGTCAATCATTATTCTATGGGGTCAGAGTTTCTATGTTCCTGGATATTTGTAGAAAATCACAGAAAAGGCATAAACAATTTCTCCTTTTGAAGCCTGGGGTATTGCAGATTGGGGGGACGTATCAATTACATTTTCCTTGCAAATGTGTTGTTATGTATAATTCTAAGAGATATATATTTCATCAACCTGAAGCTCTTTCAGTTTTTATTAGTTCTCGTTTACCTCTATCTATGACCCCGGTTGTAGGTTGATGTACTTACTAGATACAATGATGTATTCCTCTAGCCAGTGACCTATTTTCTTTTACCTTGGATTATCATGGTGATTCCTCAGTTTGCCATGTGTATTAATGTACTCACCCCCCTTTATTATGGACTATAGGTGAACCCGGTTGTTTTTCTTTTTCCTATATATGCATTGTTTATGAATTATTTCTGGAAGGTTTCCCCTTTTCTGTTAAGCTTTGCTGCTTGATTTATTTTGTAAAAATTTATAAAATATGAATTTAAAAAAATGGGTGTTATGTGATTGTGAGATTGTTGCCTGTGATAAATATGGCTACTACATTCTGCGCAAGCTGTAGTAGCGATTTTGGTAGGTCCTGGTAGATAATGTTATGCTTTATTTATTTAGCAATGCTTATATGCTACTTTTCATTGGGTCAAAGTGGTGTACATTCTGGTATAAATTTCCCTTGTCCCCAAAGGGCTCACAATCTATGTTTTGTACCTGAGGCAATGAAGGGTTAAGTGACTTGCCCAAGGCCACAAACAGTGCCTGTGGACTAGAATCCCCAATCCCTCTGGCTCGAGGTTGCTATCCTCCACCAGGATTTGTACTGCTGGGCCTCCAGCCTGAGCAAACTTGCTCTAACCACTAGGCCTCTCCTCACTTTCATGCACTTTTATTGATGTGAATTTTGCATAGCACATTTTTTATGTGTAAAACCAGAACACTTTAACCAAACTTCATTTATTTCTCTAAGGTAAGGAAAGAGTCATCATTAATGCAAGTATGCTCAATACCAATAATTGGCTTGGTGGTCACATGGTTCTCATTTCAAGATGATCATGGATTGCTGAAACTGGTTAGTGCATATTAGTAAACATGCCCCTAAAACTTCATCAGGGTAACTCTGAAATGACGCTTTTGAAGGAAATTATCAAGTCATTATTCAGCTGGCATTTTTGTATTAAAGGTATGCCGGCATTGTTAAAGAAAATGGCTTCAATTTTAAGCCATTTATCTTGAAAGCAGCATCTGCTAACCAGATAAATTGCAGTGGCTAGGGACAGTCACTGTTTTCCAGCAGCATTATTTGGATAATGCAAATCATCACAGACCACCCTGGCTCTACCGGATAGCACTGAGGAAGTCCAGAGGCAGTGGAGCAGCAAATGATCTGATTATTTCAGCTATCTGCATAACTTAGGACAGCAAAATAGCTGTCCTTAGTTGTACAGAAGGCTATCTGGATAATGGTACTGCAGATTGCCATTATCTGGCTATTGGAGGTGGTTGCTGGCATACCCAGATATTCAGCAGCACTTTCTGGATATTGGCGAGTGCTGAATATCTAGTGTTTAAAGGAAATGCCAATCAGGGACTTTAAGGGATATGTTTACAAAGCAGCAGTAGCAGCCTGTGTGCTATATTGGAGCCGCGGCCCCATTGATATCGCACGGAGGCTGCTACCGGTGCTTTGTAAACATACCCTTAAGTAACAGCTGGGAATGTTTATATTTGGCTCCTCTGTCCAGATGGCAGCTGGTGCTGAATAGACCTATATTGTGGCCAGCACCAGAGGTAGCCAGATAGCAGTGATATTCCGTTTGTTCTCTGGATAAACTTTAAGATGGATTTTTTTTCTGTCCTAAAATTAGCTCTAGAGTTAAGTGGATAGTGGACTGAATAGCGCCACTATGTGGATAATTACCAGAACTGCTAATGCACTCCTTAGCTTCACCTCAGCACTATACAAATAATGCAGACGTAGTCAACAATGATTTTCAGCAACATTATCTGGATAGTGTTGTTGAAAATTGCCTTATAGATCCTGACTGTGGCACTGATCTTGTATTCACAAAACATCTAAATGCCCTTATAGCAACAAATGCAAATGTGCTAAATCTTCCTTTGAAATTACGGCTTGAACCAAGCTATTTTTGGTTCAGTAATTTGCTTAAACCTATGTTTTTGTTCAGTGAGTTGGGTTTGGGGTTGCTGGACTAGGATGGACGTTAGGGGTTATGTGGGTTCTATTATGATGTGTTTAAACATTTTCAATGTATATATTTTATAATATACTCTGTTATTTTATTATTGCAATCTGTTTGGTTACAAGCAGTTGCAGGTGGAATATCAAATGATTAAATCAAATCAAGTAATGATAGCGATAAAAGCAGGATAGTACAAACTGAAAGCTGAAACAAACGATTTTGAAGAAATATCATAGAAAAAAATGGACATTTGAAAAACTTTTGGAAAAACAAATCTTTATCTTTATTTTTATTCAGTTTCTTGATAAACCACTTAGGCCAGAGCATAAAAGCGGTGAACAATACAAATGACTGCTAAGGAGTCAGTGTAGTTACTTCAAAATGGTGTTACATGATTGTGATGATTGCTGCCCATGACAACTCTGGAACACATATCTTATAGGACAGCAGAGAGGGAGAAAAAAAAATTATGTACAGAAAAAAGAGAACAGAAAAGGTAAACAGAGAGGAAGACAGGGAAAGGACAGGAGCATGCCATTCATGGTGGAGGGTTAGGTAAGTCAAAATCTGATTGAAAAGGGTAGGTTTTCAGAGCGGCCTTGAGCCTAGTGAAAGAGGGTTCAGAATGGAGCGTGTTGGGAAGGGAGTTTCAAAGAGAGGGACCCAAGAAAAAGAAAGCGGAAGACCGGGTACATTCTAGGTGAGCCTAAATGACAGGGGGAAGGGCCAGATGGTAGTTATGGATGGAGCGCTGAGGACAGTGAGAGTTGTGATAGTGAAGAAGGTCTGCAAGATATTGAGGAGTGGAGGTGTAAATGGTCCTATGAACAAAAGTAAGTATTTTAAACTGAATCCTGAAGCGTATAGATAACAAAGAAGACAGCCAAGGAGCAGAGAGTCGTGATCAAAACGGGAGGAAAAGATGAGGATACAGGCAGCTGTATTTTGAAGTAATTGGAGCCTGTGAAGATGGTATTGTGGGAGGCCAGCCAAGATAACATTACAGTAGTCAATCCTTGAAATAACGAGGGAGAGGAGGAGAGTGGTCAGAGAAGCAGGGGAGAGGAAAAGACTAACAGCATGGATCTGACAGACGTGGTAGAATGAGCAGCGAGCAATAGAGGAAATGTGCTCAGTGAAGTAAAGGGAAGAATAAAGGATAACGCCAACATACCTGAAAGATGATACCACAGGGACAGTAGTAGATAAAAGTACCAGGGTCAGGGAAAGAGAAGGGGCCCTGAAAGAGATTCAAGTGGCAGTGGATTTAGTAGGGTTCAGGTGAAGGTAATTTGAGGACATCCAACTGTGGATGAGGACCAGACATACATTAAGTGGGGCAATGTCAGGAGCAGGAGAGCTGGTGCAGTGAAGAAGAATGATTTCATCCAGATAGTAGTACATATAGAAGGGCAAGTGAGGCCAGAAAGACATTAAAAAGAAGAGGGGATAGAACAGATCCCTGAGGGACACCATAGGTCAAGGGCATGGAGGGTGAAGCAGAGGAGGGAGACAGAACAGAGAAGGAACAGGCAGTGAGAAAAGACCGGAACTATCTCCAGGGAACACCAGAAATGCTAAGATCAGAGAGACAAGAGAGAAGAGTGCGGTGATCTAACAGATCAAAGGCAGAAGAAGTATCTAAAGAAACCACAAGGGTAAAGTCCCCGTGATTGTGAGTAGTGTGCAGCTCATTCAAGAGAGAAAGAAAAATAGATTCAGTGCTATGACCTGCCCAAAAGCCAGATTGCCGTAAGTGAAGGGCATTGGTAGAAGTGAGGTGGGAGGACAGCTTTGCAAAAACAAACTGCTCAAGAAGTTTAGAAAGGAAGGAAAGGTTGAAGATTGGGTGCCAGTTGGAAAGAATGAAGGGGTCAAGTGAGGGCTTCGTGAGAATGGGGTGATCAAGAACATGCTTCCATGAGGAGGGAAAGCAACCAGTGGAGTGGCTAGAGTTAAGCATTGAGAGGATAGGAGGAATAAGAAGAAGAGATATTTCAAGGAGCCATTTTGAAGGAATCGGATCCAGTGAACAATTGGTCTTCCAGGAGGTAGAGATGGTCTTTGTCAATTCTGAAGCGGTAATCGGCTGAAAAGATGACCAAGTGTCGGGGAAGAGAGATATGGTTGGAGACAAGGAAGGAGGTGAGGAGGGAGTAAGTGAGAGAAGGGGCAGGCAGGATGGAAGGACAGAACAAATGGACAAGCTCTTATTTGAGAAAAAAATCAGCCAGACTGGTAGAGTCTGGGATCAAGGAGTCAGGGGTGGAGGGGGGCAGTGAGGGACTGGAATACAGAATAAAGCTGTCTGGAAGGATAAGAGAATGTGAGGATCAGATTGGAAAAAATAGTCCTGCTTGGCTGAATGAATCATAGACCAATATTCTCAATGACGTTGACGGTAAATAAGGAGATTGGCAGAGGAAGGCCGAGCACGCCAAAGACGTTTGGCACTATGAAGATACATGCGGTGAATGCAGAGTCCCGGATGATCCCAGGGATGGCGGGTAGAGGGAGGTGAGACTATAAGCGACAGAGGGGAACCAAAAGATCAAGGGCAGTGGAGAGGACATTATTCTAGGTGCTAGCCTGAGAATTGTGGGACAACAAGAGGAAATCTGAGGGAAGAATTTGATCAGCAGATGGGAAGCGCTGGAGGGTAAAAGGTGAAATACGTAAGGGCGGAGGGACCGAGGAGGAGAGGAGGGTAGGCAGGTCGGACGAGGCAGCTGGAGAGCAAAAAGGATACAAAAGTGTTCTGATCATGGAAGAGGAAAAGATGATGGGGATATTGGGGGCAACGGGGGAGGCTGAGGGAGTGATGAGATGATCAAGAGTGTACCCTGCTGAGTGGGTAGGAAAAGGAACATGTTGTAAGAGAGAGGCAAAGCCCCTGTCCCTGAGCTAGAGGGGAGGTCAAGGTGTAGATTAAAGTAACTGAGGAATAAAACATGAAGATAAAACAGGGAGAGCTCAGAGATGATCAGTAAGAGCTCATCCCAAGAGGGTGGGGCATTAAACAAAATAAAACAGAGAGGAGGAATAGAGTTTCACTGGAGAAAGAGAGATTCATGGTAGTGTAAAAAGGGAGAGTGAACCTCCTGAAGCTGGAAAGTAGAGTAGTGGAGGGCGGCCACACCTCCTCCAATCCGCCCATGATGAGGGGTGGAGAAGGCAGAGTAACCTGGGGCAAAGAGTTAGTGAGGAGAGGATCCTCCCCCTCAAGGAGCCAGATTTCAGTTACAAAAAGAATGTCTAAAGAGTTCTGTAGAACCAAGTCATGGACCAGGATGGTTTTGGAGATAAGGGACTGGCAATTTAGGAAGGCAAGACTGAGGAGCAGTTGAGAAGGCAGAAGCTGGTGTGAGGAGGGCCGAGGAAGGGTGGAGCAGCAGAGGAGTAAATTGGCAGTAATCCGAGACAGGTGGGGTGGAATTGAGGGGTCTGGGGAGACAGAGCACCAGCCTCAGTGGACTGGTATAAAGGCCATAAAATTAAGGGGTCTGTTTGCTAAAGTATGATAAGGCATTTACAATGTGATATATGTCTCACCCAATGCAATACTTACTTTGTCTTCTGCAAACAATTTTGGGAGGAAGTTATGAAAATAATGAGCTATATATGTTTGCTTTTGTTCATAATGTTCCTTGTACATAGTTGCAATGTTGCATAATGTTCCATGTATTTGTTCACCAATGTTCTATGTAAACCGCCACTGATCTTGGGAAGGGGCGGTATATAAAAGTTTTCAAATAAATAAATAAATAAATAAATAAATAAAATCTCTTAATGCACCTTAAAAAGCAATAGCATACATTATTTTACTGTAATACACAGTTTGCAACACAACACATTTGAAAAACTGAGATGGAAAGTATGCAAATGCATGCAAACCACCTAATTAACATTCAAATTGAATGACACAGTTTGAAGTTATTACTGCAAGCCCCTTTATTCTTGGAGAAATAATGCCAGCTGAAAGCTGATGTTATTTTCCCAGCCAGGTGCATCGGACTGCATTTTTAAAGAGGCCGGAAATGTTAATAAAATTCAGCAGTGCAGGAGTTTCCTCCCCCTTCGCCCAGAAACAGTCAAGGCTACCTCCCCCATCCACCCAAAAAATACCCCTCTCCACACATGCCTTTGACTTCCCTCCCCTTCCGAAGGTGGTCTGGAGCCCAATGCTCTTAGATGGGAAAATCACATCAGCTTTGAGCTGGCATAATTTTTCCCTCAAAATAATGAAGCTTACATTGCTCACTGAAAGTTGTTATTCTTTTACTCTGGGAGTCAGTAATCTGCGGTACTGAGTTAGTGACTCCCATGGTAAATTAAGCTGGTACAGTTTAGTAACTATCCCCTTTTGTGTAAGAGGTGGTTGGGGTTTACGGACATAATATTAAATCAGAAAATAATTTGCCAACTAGCAGGGAATGTTAGGTACAGATGAGATTTCAGAATTTTCAAAAGGGCCCATGCGACAGTACGTTTTTTTTCACTAACATGGAATCACCAATAATGTTCTAGCTTTAGCAATGAAAACAAAGCGATGAAGAGGCATGATAAGGGACCAAAAGCAAAAGGTGAAGGTATGAGAAGGATGAAAAGATATACAGAGAAACAGTGTAAGGAAAAAGAGAGAGGAAAGAGGAAGAAGAATGAATCAAACTGAAACAAGTGAGCACATCACAGTTAATGTGCAGGGACATATCTCACACTGTCAATATATTCATTAACGCGAGTGCACCTAACACCACCTCAGTAGATAAAGTTAAGTGCACTTGCGGTAATAGCAACATGCATTAAGCTATTCATCTCTGCAATAACTGTAGGGAGCATGCTAGTCACGCTTCCTATACTTACCGCAGAGACTTTGCACTTAATGAACATTGGTCTTTGTGCAAAATGTGCATTAGATACAAAAACCCAATTCACTATAGTAAAAGGGCCCCTAAATCTATAGTGTGGCCATCTTGTTATGTAGGACTTGTCATAAACTGCAAAGATCTCAGAGAGACATTAGTCATAAGGTAATTGACATTATTTGATGATAAGTCTTCTAATCAACGACCAAATATAATAATCGTAGCAGGAAAAATTTTGATTGGAAAATCTTAATTATCAAAGTTTGGAACTCATTGCATAATACAGAAAAATAGAAACATGAGGGCAGAAAAAGACCACATGACCTATCTAGTCTGCCCGTCCATATCAACTACTACAACAGTCCCCTTTTTTCCTTAAGAGATCCTCTTTGTTTGTCCCATGCTTTTTTGAATTCAGATACTATCCTCATCTCTACCACCTCCACTGGGAGACTATTCCACTTATCTGCCACTCTTTCCGTAAAGAAATATTTCTGCATATTACTCCTGAGTTTATCCCTTTTACTCTCATCCTATGTCCCCTAGTAGCAAGCTTGCTTTCAATTGAAAGAGACTTTCCTGTGCATTTATGCCTTGGAGATATTTAATCATCTCTATCATATCTCCTATATCCTGCCTTGTTTCTAAAGTATACATATTAAGATCCTTAAATCTGTCCTCATATGCTTTATAATGAAGACCACTAACCATTTTAGTAGCCACCCTCTGCACCGACTCCAAACTGCTTATATACTATTGAAGGTGTGGTTTCCAGAATTGCACACAATACTCCAAATGAGGTTGCACCAGAGACTTATACAGAGGCACTATCACCTCCTTTTTTCTGCTAGCCATCCCTATGTACCCAAGAATCCTTCTGGCTTTCACCGTTGTCTTTTCTGACTGTGTAGCTTCTTTAAGATTATCAGACACAATCACACCCAGGTTCTAATCTTCTTTTGTGGACAGAAGTACTTCACCCCTATACTAAATTGTTCCCTTGGATTTTTGCTGTCCAAATGCATGTCCCTTCATTTTTTAGCATTAAATCTCAGATACCAAATTCTAGACCATTCTTCAAGCTTAGCTAGATCCTTCCTCATGTTATCTACTCCTTCCTGGGTGTCTACTCTATTGCATATTTTGGTATCATCCGCAAACAGGCAACTTACTGGACAGCTCTTTCACAATGTCACTAACAAAGATGTTAAAAAGAATCGGATTAAGAACAGATCCCTGCAGCACACCTCTGGAAACCTCTCCTCCTCAGAGTGAGCTCCATTTACCTCTATCCTTTGCCACCTCCCACTCAACCAATTTCTAACCCAATTAGTAGCTTTAGGGTCCATCCCTTGGGTGCTCAGTTTGTTTATAAGTCTCCTGTGCGGAACGGTGTCAAAGGCTTTACTGAAATCTAAGTACACTACATCTATAGTAGTGGCCAAAAAATTAAGGCAGAGTCCAAAATATCAGAATTTTATTAGAAAAATATGTGTTATTGTCACTTTCATGGTCAAAAGTTTTAAGAACCAAAGATATATATGTCATTTTCAAAGTTTTATTCAGGAAACAATATATGTGTCAATATTTGATAGGGTGTCCATGATTTTTCAGCACAGCCTGGATTCTTGTAGGCATACTGTTAACTAGCTTTTTACAGTATGCCGGAGTGATTTAGTTGACCCATAAATGCTTGAGTATGTCCTTTAAATCTGCTTCTGAAGTTGGACGGTGTGCTGACACCTTTTTCTTCATAAGATTCCAACAGTTTTCAACTACATTGAGATCCGGAGAGTTTGATGGCCAACTTGGTAGCAGTTCGATCTTGTTGTCCACGGACCATTTTTTGACTGATTTTGCAGTGTGGCACGGTGCCGAGTCCTGCTGAAATATAGTGGTGCCGAAACATTCATGTGTATTTTAACTTTACTATTCAGCACGGATATGCATTTTGCAGCATTTACTCTTTCACCTTTCTCAAAAATGTGCAGGCCACATCGTCCATTCGCCGAGATAACACCCACCATTGGTTATGGTATAGGCTGGTAAACAGTCTTGATCGTGTACTTCAGATTTATTCTCTCGCCTGCTGGTCAATGGACGTAGTTGTAACCACTCCCACGTACTTGTTGAAATGTACTTTCATCTGTGAACATTACCCTATCCCACCATTCAGCAGATTTGTCTTTCATTTTGCTCCAAAAGTGTATGTGGGCAGCAATTTGTTTCCTGGTCATCATGAGCTTCTTGGCAGGTCTTCTGGTTACAAGTTTGAATTCATCCACAAGCCGTCGTTGGACTTAACTGGCACTTATCTTTATTCCTCGATCATTAGCTAACTGAGCCACATGTTGAGATGAAGTATGTGGACTAGATGTAGTAATGCTTTTGAGGAATCGTTCAGTAGTTATCCGTCTGTGCCCACATTTTGAACGATGTGTACGGCCACCTGATTTCAGAACATTCTGAACTGCACACCTTAATATATGCAAATGTTTTGCAATAGCACATTGCGAATATCCTTCAGCATGGAGTGTGACAACTTGTTCCTTTACAACATCATTAATATTGCACTTTCTAACCATCTTGATTGTATATTTCACATGTAACTTTCAATCTTTTCCTAGTTGTAAAAATTCAAAACTTCATCCAAGAAACCTACTACAGAGTATAAGTGAACTAAAATGGATGCCAGATGCATGGTATGACTAATCACCAGACTGATTAAATAAGTAAGCACGTGTGACATCTCCACAGTACATTATTTAACAATAAATTGTAGAAAAAGATACCTGCCTTAATTTTTTGGCCACTACTGTAAGACTCTTCCTCAGTCCAACTCCCTGTTCCCCCAGTCAAAGAAATCAGTGAGATTTGTCTGACAAGACCTGCCTCTGGTAAACCCATGCTGCCTCGGATCCTGTGATTCATTGGGTTCTAGAAATCTCACTATTCTCTCTTTTAGCAGCATTTTCAATAATTTACTCATTGCAGAGATTAGACAAATCAGACCATAGTTTTCAACCTTATCCTTACTTCCACTTTTGTGCAAAGGGATCACATGTGTCTTTCTCCTGTTCTCTGGGACTACTCCTGACTCCACAGAGGCATTTAAAACGTCAGTCAGTGGAACCGCTAGAAAATCCCCAAGTTCCTTAAGTACTCTTGGATGTATCCCATCTAGTCCCATCACTTTATCTACTTTTACTTTAGCTAGTTCCTCATGAACACAGTCTTCTGAAAATTGTTCAAGCTCCCCTTTGTGAGTGTTTTCTGAGGTCCTGCTCCTGGCTCTTCATCTGTGAACATGGGACGGGAATATTTAGTAAGCAATTTCACTTTATCCTTATCAGCTTCTACATATTTCTCCACTTCACCCTTGAGTCAGACAATACCACTTTTGCCCTTCCTCTTCTCCTATCTGAAAAATGTCTTATCCCCACATTTTATTGCATTGGCTATTTCTTCTTTTTTTTTTTTTTGTATCTTTGCTTTCCTGACTAATATGCTAGCTTCTCTAAGTTTTTCCAAATATAGATGCCTGTCTTCCTCTCTCTGTGATCTCTTGTATTTCCTGAAGGCCTCCCACTTTTTCTTCACCTTTTCAGCTACTTTTTCTGAGAATCATAGCGGCCTCCTTTTCCTTTTACATTTATTCACCTTTCTAACAAAAAGGTTATTGCCCTTAAAATATCCCCTTTCAGTTTTGCCCCTTGCTTTTCTACATTCCCCAGTTGTCCCCATCCCACTAATGACTCCTTGAGGTATTGGCCCATCTTGGCAAAGTTAGTTTTCCTAAAGTCTAAGACCCTCGCTTTTGAATAGATTTTATCAGCCCTAGTCCTAATATTGAACCACACCACCCGGCGCTCTCCCTCTGCCTTACCTTTTCCCATTATTTGAATATATCACTTGAAATAATTACACAAACACTGTATTCTTTGGGAAAACACCAGGTCACAGCTTTATTGCCCAATAACAGAACAGTTTAACAATACAACAGACCAACCAATTATACCCCCCCCCCCGAAGCGGAGCGATACGTCACCCACCATACTACTAGCAAGGTGACCTCGCTTCCGCCCCCTGGCCTGGTCACCACCAGTCTAGTTACCCCCACCCCTGCCGACTTTGCCATATCACTAGCGAAAGTCAGCTCGGGGTTCTCCGGGTCGTGGGCACCCTGCCCATGCCCAAGCAGCCTCCGGCTCTGGACCCCGGAAACCTCCGGGATCCCGCCACCGGCATAGTCACGCCCTGTGACTTTGCCGCCCCCCAATACCTTGGACTCAAGCTGTGACCTGTCCACTTTGACCCCCCACAACCTGCTCCAACGCTTCCTGCCAATCATTGAGGAGGAGGTCAACCCCCACCGGTGCCAAATGAACACCATCGCTCCTGTATAATCCTGGACACGCAACCTCCACCCAATCGTGGTGGACCTGACATCCCCCATGCTCTACCACCCACCTCCCAATTTGCCTATTGACCTTCGTCAAACCCCGAGACCAGCGACGCTGCCCCCGGCATACCGGTCTCGGGATGACATCCGACCAAATAAGCACCACCCCCGCGAACATTCTCAATATTTGGGCAAAGTCCCGTTTTGCTGCATTGATCAACTGCTTGCAGGTCCAAGACATCAAATCATTTCCTCCCAGATGCAACAGCAGAAAGCCAGGTGCAGTCCGTACACGTGCATGGTGGCGCAGCAAGGGCAGCAGCTGAGGCCAGAGTAGCCCCCTCTCGCCCAGCCATAAAATGTTCACCACCGCAGGGTCCAACCCCAGGTTCCGCCCGACAGGCCTATTCTCTGCACGCCTGCCAGCCCAGAACACAAACGAATGCCCCAGCATCCAACAGCCCCGTACACCTCTGCCCCGATCTGTAACAGAAAAAACAAATAGTTAAATATCCAACCCCCCCCCCCCCACCCACATGCTATAATCGCACATATGTCTGAAATGCTCTGGATCGCCACCTGCCAATTGCCTGAATCTGCGCGGCCGACATTCCAGCGCTGGCCGCACTAGTCGCCGCCCCAATGCGGAAGGAATGGGCGGCAAATTGGCTAGCGTCGATCCCCATGCGCTGCAGCCCCAGGCGCATAACCGCGGTCACCTGATATCTAGTGACCAGTCGAGCGTCCGCATGCACGAACAGCCGCTCTGCACCCCGTGGGTGTATTTCGAGGAAAGATAACAATGCTTTCACCGGGCACGTGTCTCCGGAAATCGCCCTCAGAACCACCCAGCACCCTCTGCCACGCTGGTCCGTTTTTGATCTCCGCAAAAAGACCGCCAAACGATCCCCCTGCACCTGCACATGCTGCCTCATCAAGCTACGCCCTACACCCCTTTTTGTGGACTCAGCTACTAATTCCCCGACCCGAAAGGCCCCGAAAAAGGCCACACAAAATATAGCCTTAAAGAGCCGGGCTTCGTAACCTGAGGCTGCCACCTCGGGCAACGCCGCACACAGACCTTTTAACAAGTCATGCGTTACCGGGCGCCGCCGATCCGGCATAAACGGCCTCGCCCGCCCCCATCCTTGCATAAGCTTCCTTACCAGAAAACCCTGTCCCACTGGGGCCCAACCAGCCGCTCTCGCGAAAAAGAGAAACCCGGCTAGATGTCCCCGCACCGCAGTCTGCGAGGCACCTTGCCTCCGCGCATGCACAATATATCCCCCTAATAAGAAATCCGTAACCAGCCCGCCACACCACCCGTGTTGTCGCAAAAAGTCCATCACCCTCACATATCCTCTGCAATAGGCCTCCCAGGTTCTCTCAGCCACCGAGCCGCGCAGCATCTCTCTCATCTCTGCAGGCCAATGCTCCATAAACTCCAAGGGACCTCGAATCCCACCGCTGCGGCCTCTGGTGCCAACTTCCGGAAACGATCCCACTGCAAGCGTGAAAGAGCATCAGCAATACTGTTATTAAGCCCTGGTATATGCCTCACTCGCAAGGTCACATTTCTACACAAACAGTATAAAACGACTTTTCGCATCAATGCCGCCACTTGTCCGCAACGTGGCGTATAATTATTCACCACATTCACCACCGCTTCATTGTCACACCACCACACGATTTTTTTGTTGCACAATTTATCGGGCCACAACTCCAACGCCACCAAAATCGGGAAGAGCTCTAAGAACGTAATATTCTTCAATAGCCCAGCCTCTTCCCATGCCGCCGGCCATCTCCCGGCACACCAGTCCCCTCCAAAATAGACACCTAGGCCTGTTCCCCCCGCCGCATCCGTGAACAACTGCAATTGTGCACTGGAGCGCTCCTCATCGATCAAGACCGCCGATCCATTGAATTCCGTCAAGAAGACATCCCACACGGACAAGTCCTCGCGCAAGCTGCGGGTGATTCGTATCCGGTGATGAGGTTTAGCCACTCCCGCCGTGGCTAATGCCAAGCGCCGAAGGAATACACGACCCATAGGTATGACACGACAGGCGAAATTCAATGACCCAATCAACGCCTGCATTTCTTTCAACGTGTACTTCGCGGATGCGAGTGCATTCGCCACCAATACCCTGAGCTTGACAACCTTCTCCGGGGGCAGTCGCGCCACCATTGTCACTGAATCCAACTCGATGCCCAAAAAGGTTATCTTAGTCGCCGGCCCTTCGGTCTTTTCCTCGGCTAACGGCACCCCCAATTCGCCCGCCATTTCCCCAAAACCCTCTAACAAGGCCCTGCAATGATCCGTCGTAGCTGCTCCCACAAACAAAAAATCATCCAAATAGTGAACAACACTGGCACAGCCAACACGCCGCTCGACGACCCACTGCAAAAATGTGCTGAATTTCTCGAAAAAAGCACAGGACACTGCACAGCCCATGGGCATGCATTTGTCGAAGTAATATTCCCCTGCAACTTGGAAGCCTAGCAAATGAAAAGACGACGGGTGCACCGGCATCAAACGAAAAGCGGCCTCGATGTCCACTTTAGCCATCAACGCTCCCTGCCCGGCCTTTCTCACTAGTCCGACCGCCTTGTCAAATGATGCATAACGGACTGAGCAGCATTCTCGAGGAATGTGGTCGTTCACCGATTCGCCTTCCGGATACGAAAGATTATGAATTAACCGGAACTTCCCCGGCTGTTTCTTCGGAATAACTCCCAACGGGGAAACCACAAAATTCCGAAATGGGGGCTCCGGAAAAGGGCCCGCTATCCTACCCAAAGTCAATTCGCTACGTAATTTAGTCTGGACCACATCCGCAAAACGCCGCACCGACGGCCCGTTCCTCCCCACCTTGCTCCCCACCCCCCCCACTACAGGAATGACAAAACCTTCATTAAAACCTTTTAGCAAGACCTCCCCATCCCGTTTCTTTGGATAATTACAGAGCCACTCCCTCAAAACCTGCACACGTATAGGAGAGGGGGCGACGCCGAAAGCTGGTCTCTCACTTGGCCCCTGGGAGCGTGCCACCACTGAGGCCCTTTTTGACACATTTTGACGCGGAATGCCCACCCCCACAGTTCGCGCAAGCGTGCCGGAACTTGCAATCCGGGAACGGGCAGGAGGACTTGTTAAACTTCCAACATACATCCCCAACTCCGCCCCCTTGCTTGCTCGCCCCCCCAACCCCCGCCGCCCGAAAGGACCGGTTTCCGACAGCCTGGGCAGTACCCGTTAGTTTCACCGCCACGCCCCCTCCAACACCCACGCCCGACCTGATTGACATCTGCGTAAGCCACAAGTTGATATCCTGGCTACCCCAGGACAACAACCGGTTCTCTTCCATTTTGTCCCGAAACTTTTCATCGTAATTGAGCCAGGACCACCCTTCGTGCATCTGCGACGCCTCGAGAATAGAATCCGCATAAGACAAAAGCATCCCATACTGCTCCGGGTAACGTTGTCCCCAGACACTCGCCAAACGCAAAAAGGCCCTCACCCAATTCACCACCGTCCGCGCCACCTTCCGCACCCTTGCCGCTTTTTCATCCTCTTTTCTCTTCTTCTTGCTTTCCCCAGTACGCTTACGTCCCTCCAACAATCGGAAAATGTCAATGTACCGCCTTTTTCTAATCCGCCGCCTCAACTTCCTTGGGACCCCTACCCACAATTCAGACAAGGCCGTAACCCCTGTGGCCACCTCTCCGGAATGACCCGGCTCCGCACACGTAGCCCTTTCTGACGAGGATCCCGTGGACGAACTCGAGGACGACGACGAGGAGGAGTCGGATCCTCGCCTGCGATGACACGTATGCCTCCGCTTGCGATTCGCCTTTCCCACCTTCTCTCGACGCACCCCCCCATCCCCCCCATCCGCTTGTGCCCTGTTCAACTCACCACTGACTGCAGCCTCGGGGGACTCCAGGACTCGCTGTGGATGCACATCCCCGGACCCAACATCCACCGTTTGCGGCACACATACGTCGAGCGCTGCTGATCCACCCGAGGGGCCACCGCATGCTGGCGTTGCCTGCACCTCGCCGCTCACTGTCCCGTTCTGGTGCACTCCAGAGAGCCGTGCCCCGATGGAAGCCATAGCCGGAACCTGCCGAGACAGAAAGGGGAGAAACGCAGGGGAACAACAGAAGGCCACACTGCTGGCCAGGCCCCTGCCCAGTCCGTCCTGGAAGGCCCTTGCCCCCTCGTGTCCAGTGCTCCCACCCATGTTGCCCCGTTGCCCCTCCCCCTCCAGGCCCCCCCCAATATATCTCACTCCCACCCACACTGGGAGGAACCCCGTAGCTCGTGCCCACCCCCGCATTCCACCCAAGTATGGTACCCGGCCCAGCTACAGGCCCTTCTGCCATCCCAGTGGCCCCCTCTCCCCCTTCTCGTCCCACCCCCGAATCACCCTCTGCATGCGGCCCCCTTACGACAGCCCCACGACCCCTACCCCCCCCCACTCCTGAAGTAGCCCGGGCTTGTCTCCCCCGCCCTAAACCACCACGCTGCCCGGTCCTTGCCAGCCCAGCCCGACTCCCACCTATAGGCCCCGTTGATCCCACTGCTCCCCGCGGCCCTCCTAACCCCCGTTCTGCAGGCCCCGCTCTTACAGACCTCCCCCCTCCTTGTGCCCTCAGCCGCTGCCCCTTGCCCCTGCCTTTGCATGCCGCACCTGGAGTTCTTTGCCCTTTTCCACCCCTTCCTCTCTCCACGCCCCCCCCACTGCTCCGTTTGCTGCCCGGCATGCTCAACCCCTTGTCTCACCTCGGTAAGTGATCAGTCCGGTGTCCTTTAATTACGTACGGTCCGCCCCCCTGAACACCCGTTCCGTGGTCCTCCCGTCTACTCCGGTGACTTTTAATAGAAGGAGTAGGTGCGATTTTGAAGCCCCCCCCCCGCACAGCCGCTTGCTCCCAACCCGAGAACTACCTACTCCCGACCGCCGCGGCTGAACAACTGCACCCCGCCGCTCCTGCTAAAGTCCGCCGCACCTCCCCCGAAGCCGCAAAGCAATTACCGACCAGGCTCGCCGTCCCGTATCCTGCCAAGTCTCAGCTGCCCGAAAAACACTCCTTTTCTCTCTCCGCTCCTCGGCCATGTGCTGACGGCGCGCTCCAGCTGCCCCAGCACATGGCCCGCTTCCCCCACATGATTGGCTCGCGCCGCGCGTGTCCTCGCGGCAGAGCCAATCATTTTGAATAATGCCCTCTATCCTGCCTGCTTGATTGCCTCGCTTCTCGCACCCCCCCCCCTCGGCAGCCGCTTCCGCCCTAACAGCCGGGACCCGCGCCGGGGCCGCCACCGGTTAATGGCGGCCTCCGAGACCCTGCTCTGCAGCCTTCTAGTTCTCATCTCTATTACCTCCATTGAGAGACTATTTCATGCATCTACCACTCTTCCCATAAAGAAATATTTCTGCCTATTAGTCCTGAGTCTATTCTCTTTCACTCTACAAAACATACAGAGCCTGATATTCAAAGTCATTTACACTATTTTCAGACATGCAAACCATGTAAATGCTGATTAGAGGGATATTCTGTGACTATAACATGGTTAGTGCCACTGAATATCCACAATTAACACTGCCACATGCCCAGATGCTAACTGTGTAGCTTCGGGGCGTGTCGTGGACATTCTGGGGCGAAGTGGAGGTGGTACCCATTGCTTACCGGCAGCAGCGATATTGCACCACTGCCTGGCTAGCAACCTGCAGGTAAAGATAGGTGCAACAAAATCTGGCTTATCTTTACCTGTAGGAGCTAACCGGGCAGTGGCTCAATATCTCTGCTGCTTGGTTAGCAATGGGTAGTGCCCCCGCTCTGCCCTGGAATACCCACCACAAGTTCCAATGCTGTAATCACGCTAGCCACCCCGTCACTGAATATCGGGCCAACAGGATTTATCCAGCATGGATAACAAAATGTATACCTAGCAATTAAAAAATACACATATAGCAATTCAAAACAAATACAGAAAACGAAAACGCACAAACCCATTAACACTAGAGATTAGGTCTCAGTAAGTGTGAAACAAATAAGTTTTCATTTTTTACTGGAATGCTAAATAGACACAGCAGGGGATCAGCAATCAAAATAACCAGTCATGTGTCATGCTGAGTGACCTGCGTCAATGGAACAGCTACTGTAGTAGCCCAATATTGGTAGATCATAGCATGCATGCTGAAGCCTGACAAGCAAGCATAGATTTAAAAAACATAGGAGCATTGGCATGTATTGCTCAAAACAACAATACCAATACCTTAAACTTTGCCCAAAACCTTAAAACATGGCCAGAACTGAACTTTTTATCTTTACCCTTAAACTCACCTCCCCACTTCCTCCTTTCTCTGTTTCTGTGGAGAACACTCTACTCCTTACCGTTTTCTCACCTCGCAGCCTTGTGGTCATCTTTGACTCCTCCCTCTCCTTCTCCACACACATCTAGCTGATAGCTCAAACCTATTGTTCCTTTATAACATCAGCAAAATTCACCCCTTCCTTTCTAAACATACTATTAAGACCCATATCCTCTCTTTAGTCACCTCCCATTTAAATGATTGTGACCTCTTTTTTGCTGGTCTCCTTCTGAATCATCTCTTTCCCCTTTAATCTATTCAAAATTCAGCTGTGCCGTTAATCTTCCACCAGACTCACTATACTCACGCAACTCCTCTTCTTAAGTCGTTTTCATTTCCTATCCATTTCTGAATCCAGTTCAAAGTCTCCTACTGACCAATAAGTACATCCCTTCTGCTGTTCCTCAATAACTTTCCTCTCTTATCTCTCCCTACACCCCTCTGCAGGAACTCCGCTCTTCTGGCATATCACTAGTCTGCCATTTAGCCACCTAGCCAGTCAGGTTTTCAGACTAACCACAATGAATATGCATGAACAGGATTTGCATTCAGTGGAAGCAATGAATGCAAATTCCTCTCATGCATATTCATTCTGGCTATTCTAAAAACCTGGCTGACTAGGTGTGTCCCGAGGACTGGGTTGAGAACCTCTGATCTAGATAGACAGATAGAAAGATGCAATTTAAAAAAAAAATAGAATATAGGGATAACAAACTAGCTGTCCTTTTAAGATAATTGTTCAAAAATAATAATGTGCTTTTAAGCAGGTATTTTTACCATCTAGATATGAGTAGTCACTTTCATTAAGTAGTGTGTGTGTGTGTGTGTGTTTGCGTGTGTGTATGGATGCATGATTCATATACATTAGGTAAAGGAAGGTTTCCTGTTTAAAGTGAGAATGTAAACATATCAAACAGAGGGAAAAACATATCTTTTCCTAAATAGCTTTTACAGTCAGTGTTTTAAAATCATGCCTTATACTTTGCCATATTTTCTCAGATTTTCCAGGATTAGTACTAATTGCATGCCATTATTTATCTTTCTAGAGGCATGTAGTCATAATTAGTAAGAATTTATATTGCCTGTCTGAGAAATGTTTCATTATGTGAGTCAGTGAGAACTGAAGCAGGTAAGCTAAAATAAGTGCCACATTTAATAGAAGGAATATTGATTTCCAAAGAAATTGTAGCCAGCTGAAATGTATTCCCTTGTGAAAGTGAACAACATATAGCCATATGCCAAAAAATGCATATGGAATTATGAAAAAGCCCGAGCCCTATTATATTATGCACATTATTAAGTGCTTTGGTTACTCACCCATAATAGGGACAATGTTTAAAGGAATTCTGCATGAGAAATGGTGTTTACTCATTTAAAAATGGTTCAATAACAATTGTCCTTGCCCCTCAGAGGGGAAAACACCCACACAGTGAACAGTTATGATATTTTACCTTGTTGGGAAAAAAGAGGGCACATGGAGCAAAGCTGGAACAGGGCTAGGAATGGTCCTGTAAGGTAAGCACAGGCAGCTTATTTTTAACTCCACATGCCCTCCTCTTGGCAGGATGTTTTCTGCCTTCATCGGGGAAGTGATTTTTAAAGTGAAATGTGAGGAGTTTCTCCTTTAAACATAGAATTATAGACTCTTTGGACTGCAAGCTCTGTGGAGAGGCTAAACCTTGGCCCCAATGTCTTTTACGTCTAAAGACATTTGGGAAAACTCCCACTTTAAAAGGAAAACCTTTAGTCAATAGACAATACATAATTTTTGTATTGGTTTATATTGTTGGAATAAAAAAGCATTTAATATTTTCTTTAAAAAATTATAAGCCATTTTACAAAAGTGCAGTAATGGTTACTGTGGATTTTAGAGCATGCTAACGGCCAGTAGTAATTGCTATCATGCCTTAAAAGCAGCCAGTATGGTAAGAATTCCCTGCTAATTGCTTTGAGCGTGACAGAACAGGATCAGGGCAGAATCAGAGTAGAGAGTGGGCATGTAGATCAGTGACAGTTAGTGCTTAGGTTGTTGCTGTGCACTAGCTGTCATGAGTCATGACTGCTAAGGGTACTGCCACTCTTTTGAAAGGCCTCTCCAGCTGAAGCAGAAGTGGAGGGAGAGTCCTACTTCTCCACATGCCACTAGAATCTAGGAATGCCCTGGGTAAGACCAAGGAGCTGGGGGAATGTTGTTATTAGGCCCTTGCAAATGGGTCTGTTTGGAGATGGGGGTCCTGAAGGGTTGGCCAAATATTGGGTTTGAATTCCTTAGAGGTGGGTGCTAAAGGGAGGGGGGGTCTGCTTGGTACAGTTGTGTGTCATGGGGTGGGGGGGATTGGATCAGAGGATCCAGAACATTGCAGTTGTAGCTAGTAACTTTTTTGTTGCTAGACCCATATTTCCTGCCTTGGCAGGTATCACGTGTGCTCCCATGCTACCTGCAAAAGGAGGGAATGTGGCCCATTGAAGTAAGTGTCGGCTCTGCACAGTAAATGCAGGGCAGATTCTGGGCAGACCCTCTGCATTTACCACACAGGCTTTGCACTTACTGAACCTTAGGTTTTGCACTTAATGGGGGGTAAGTGCAAAATCTTACTGCACTTTTCTAAACGGGCCTCTGTCTCCTGTTCTTTCCTTTGAAAAATGTGTCTTGAACTTTGATTTATGGATACAATTAACATGTTTAAATAAACAAATTGCTATATCTGTTAATAGCATGAGCTCAAATTAGCAGACCTTAAAAACATAATATAATATAAAATTAAATTAAAAATAAAATAAAATAAAATAAAATAAAAAGTATTGTCATATTGGATCAGATGAAAATCCATCTAGACCAATATTCTGTTACTAAAAGTGGCCAGCCCTGGTCACAATACCTAGTATATTCCAAAAGAAGTCAGATCCCATAATACTTATCCCCAGAAAAAAGCAGTGGTTTTCCGGAGATTTACCTTAATAATGGTTTATGGGGTTTTCCTCCAGAAAGTTGTCCAAAACCTTTTAAAATCCAGTTACTCTAACTACTTTTACCACACCCTCTGGCAATGATTTCCAAAACTTCCTCTCCCTCATAGATCCTCTGTACTTGTTCCATGCTTTCTTGAATTCAAATACGGTTCTCATTTGCACTACCTCTACTGGGAGGCTGTTCCATAAATAACCACCCTTTCCATAAAGAAGTATTTCCTTAGATTACACCCAAGTATATCCCTTTCCATCTTCATCCTATGACCCCTCCTTCAAGAGATTCCTTCCAATTGAAAGAAGTCTCCTATGCTGTAATTTATAACACAGAAGTATTGAAATGCCTCTGTCATATCGCTCCTCTCCCACCTTTCTGCCAAAGTAAATATTGAGATCTTTGGGCCCAATATTCGAAAGGCATGTACATGGGTTACAGCCCAGTAAACTGTGTAAATGCCACTCAGCAGGATATTCAATGGCACTAACATGGTTAGTGCCGCTGAATATCCCCGGTCTGCTCCCCTACACTCCCTGATGCTGATTCCTTAGCACTGGGGATTTTTGTGGGTGTTCTGGGGCATGTCGTAGATGACAACAGAGGCTAACCAAGTAGCGGCGATATTGTACCACTATCTAGGTAGCTTCTACAGGTGAAAGATAGGCGCTGTAAAAGCTGGCTGATCTTTACCATAGAGGTTAACCAGGCAGTGCAATATCACCGCTACCTGGTTAGCCTCTGTGGCTTCTGGGCATGTGCGGTGACCAGGCATATGACTCTGGCATTGAATATCAGGGGTTAGGGGATGGCAGCGACAGCTAGGAGCTGTACTTGCGCCTAACAATTATAATTCAATATCGGGCCTTTTAAGTCTATCTTCATATGCTTTATGATTTATTTATTTTATTTATTTAACAAGTTTTATATACCGACTTTCTACAATTAAAGACGGTTTACAAGGAACATAACAGTATATTTCAACTGAATATATTGTAACAATAAGGATCACAGTATAAATGATTAACAAGAAACTTACTCCTTGCGGAGGCTTAAGAACTATTTACATGGAGGCTTAAAGGGCTATTTACATGGAGAATTATATAGGAGGTTAGAGGGAGCTATGTAAGTAGGGAAAAGTGTTCCTGGAAGAGATGAGTTTTCAATTTCTTCCGGAATTCAGAGTGATTGGGACAGTTCCGTAGTTCATATGGTAAGGCATTCCAGATAGAGGGGACGTAAAGGGAGAATGCACGATTACAGGTAATTTGGCTACATGTTCTCTGTGGCGTGTTCTATTGTTATTGGAATTGGATAGGAGCGAGGAGAGGCAAGGAGCTGACTCATTGGAAATGATTTTGTGAATGAGGGTGATTGCTTTGAATTTAGCTCTGGACTGAATGGGGAGCCAGTGTAGATCGTAGAGGACTGGTGTTATGTGTGAGCGTCTGGGGTTATTTGTGATGAGCTGAGATATTGTGTTCTGTGCCATTTGGATGGGATGTAGTGTGTTCTTAGGAAGGCCATGATATATGAGATTGCAGTAGTCAAGGGTTGGGATGGTGAGGGCCTGGCAGAGAGTGCAAAAGGAGTCTGGGTTTAGGAGAGGTCGGAGGTTCCGAAGGGTACGTAGTTTTGCATATATTGTGTTAGAGGGGTTTTTTTTATCTGTTCATGGAATGTAAGGTTCTGATCAAGGATAAGACTGAGATATTTCACTTGATTTTTAATGGTGAGGGTGATATCTCCAAGTGTAAGGGTTGTAGGTGGAGTATAGGAAGCGTTGGTGAATACTTGAAGGGCTTCAGTTTTAGATTGGTTAAGTATGAGGTTGTGATTTGAAAGCCAAGTTTTCAGGTTTGCGATGCATTCAATTAGGTTTGAAAAATTAGGGTTTGTTAAATTGAAAGGGGTGAAACACATAATGTCGTCTGTGTATAACTGGTAATAGATTCCATAATTTTGAAAAATCTTGCAAACTGGTTGAAGGAACGTGTTAAATAGTAGCACAGATAAACTGGATCCTTGGGGAACTGTTGAGTTCTGTTTTCTAGGTAAGAGTGGAACCATTTTAGTGTTGTATCCCTCAGTCCTATTTCATAGAGCCTATCTAGAGGTTGGTGGTGAGGAAGGGAATCAAAAGCTGAGGATAAGTCGAGAAATATAAGGAGGCATCCTTGGGATTCTGGGTAAATAGGTAGAGTGAATCTAAGAGAGAAGCTAGGAGGGTTTCCACTTCATGTTTCTTTTTGAAGCCATGTTGGAGTAGGTCAAGGGAGAGTGCTCATCTATGAAATTCTGAACTTGATTTTGGACTAGTTTTTCGGTTATCTTAGCAAGGAAGGTGATACTGGAGATAGGTCTGTAGGAGGTAGGTGAGGTAGGATCAGGTTTTGATCCTTTTAGGATGGGGTGGATAGAGGCACATTTTAGGGGTGCTGGTATGGAGCCAGTCTGGAGGGAGGACTGTACAATGTGGAGTATATAAGGGCTAATGGTGCTATGGGTAGTCTTAAGCCAGGATACAGGGCAAGGGTCCAGGGCAGAAGTTGAGGCATTTAGATCTTTAATGGTATTGGATATGTTTTTCATGGTGAGGGGTTCAAAGTCATTCCAGGTAATTGAGGGGGTGAAAGTGTGAGGTCGGACACTGTGGTCATGTATTGGTTGGGGGTTAGTTGTAGAGGAGGATGGGGGAATTTTGAGGTAAGGTGGTTGGCTATAGTTTGAGCGGTTATCTTTTGAGTCAAGTCCTGATGTTGGGGTTCCATTAATAAGGATTTAGCGATATAAAAGAGCTCTCTCAGTTTATTAAGAGAACGTTGGATCATATTTTTGTTGTATTCTCTTTTATGTTTTAGAGATTCAGAGCAGTAAGCATGGAGTTTGCTTTTGTAGATCTCATGTGTGTTTGGGTTAAGAGAGCATCTCCACTGACGTTCTAGGCATCTGAGTTCTCTTTTTAGGTCTCTTAGTTTTGTAGAGTACCAGGGAGCTTTTCTGCGTTGGCTTTGAGGAGGTTGTTTAGGTGGTAAAAGGGCAGCAGAGGAGATAATGTTGTTCCATTCGTCGATGTGAGGGTCAAGGTTCTGGTGTTTGCTATTGAGTAAGTCTAAGGATGGCATTATTTGCTCAAGGAAGGTGGCAGCATTGAATTGTTTGAATTTGCGGGTATGTTGGGGTGGAGTTATTTGAAGTTTTTTATGTGGGGAATGGGGGATTGAAAAGAGGATGAGGGCATAATCTGACCAGGGAATAGGTTGAATAGTGTGTAAGATATGTTTGAAGGGTAGTGTTTGCTGTGGATAAATATTAAGTCAAGGATATTGCCTTTGGAATGTGTGGCCAGTTCTAGGATTTGGGTAAAGTGGAGGGCCTCCATTGCTTGGAGAAATGAAGAGGACTGCTTTAAGAACATAAGAACATAAGATATACCATACTGGGTCAGACCAAGGTCCATCAAGCCCAGTATTCTGTTTGCAACAGTGGCCAATCTAGGTCATATGTACCTAGCAGTTTCCCCAAGGGACACAGGTTCCACAATGCTTGTATTGGTTCAAGCATTGATATCCTGGGTCCCTTCTTAATAATGGTTTATGGACCTTTCCTCCAGGAACTTGTCCAAACCTTTTTTAAACCCAGCTACACTAACAGCCTTTACTACATCCTCCGGTAACAAATTCCAGAGTTTGATTACACGTTGAGTGTAAAAATATTTTCTTTTATTAGTCTTAAATAGTTTACCCTGTAGCTTCATTGCATGTCCCCTAGTTTTCTATATTCTGATAAGGTAAACAATCGATCTACGTTTACCCGTTCCACTCCATTCATTAATTTATAGACTTCTATCATATCTCCCCTCAGCCGTCTCTTTTCCAGGTTAAAGAGCCCTAACCTTTTTAGCCTTTCTTCATAGGAGTATCCTTCCATCCCCTTTACCATTTTGGTGGCTCTTCTCTGAACCTTTTCTAAAATCGATATATCCTTTTTAAGATACGGCGACCAGAATTGCACACAATATTCAAGGTGCGGTCTCACCATGGAACGATATAGAGGCATTATAATATCTTTTGTTTTATTTTCCATTCCTTTCCTTATCATACCTATCATTCTATTTGCTCTCTTGGCCGCCGCTGCACACTGGGCCGAGGGTTTTAACATGGTATCCACAATGACGCCTAAATCTTTTTCCTGGGTGGTTGTTCCTAATGTGGAACCTTGCATCGTGTAACCATAGTTTGGGTTGTTCTTCCCTAGGTGCATAACCTTGCACTTGTCCACATTAAATTTCCTCTGCCATTTTGATGCCCAGTCATCCAATTTATCAAGATCCTCTTGCAATTTTCCACAATCCTCTTGGATTTTAACAACTTTAAATAGTTTTGTGTCATCTGCAAATTTGATAACCTCACTCGTTATTCCACTTTCCAGGTCATTTATGAATATGTTAAAAAGCAGCGGACCCAGCACAGATCCCTGGGGTACACCACTATTCACCTTTCTCCATTGGAAAAATTGGTCATTTAGCCCTACCCTCTGCTTTCTATCTTTTAACCAGTTCCTGATCCACAATAGTACACTGCCTCCTATCCCATGACTCTTTAGTTTTGCCAAAAGTCTCTCATGAGGGACCTTGTCAAAGGCTTTCTGAAAGTCCAGATACACAATATCAACCGACTCACCTTTGTCCACCTGATTATTCACTCCTTCAAAAAAACATAACAGATTAGTAAGACAAGATCTTCCTTGTCTAAAGCCATGTTGGCTGTCTCCCATTAGGTCATGACTATCTACATGCTGAGTAATTTTATTCTTTATGATGGTTTCTACCATTTTTCCCCCAGTACTGATGTCAGGCTCACCGGTCTGTAGTTTCCCAGATCACCCCTGGAACCCTTTTTAAAAATTAGTGTTACATTGGCGATCCTCCAATCTTCAGGTATTAGAGGTGATTTTAATGATAGTTCACAGATTACTAATAGCAGGTCTGCAATCTCATATTTCAGTTCTTTCAACACCCTTGGATGTATACCATCTGGCCCAGGTGATTTGCTACTCTTCAGTTTATCTAATAGTTGTAATACATCTTCCCAATGTATCGATATTTCCTTCAATTCTTCCGCACCTTTAAATACCACTTCAGTCATGGGTAACATCCCTACATCTTCCTCAGTAAAGACTGAAGCAAAGAATTCATTCAGTCTCTCCGCTATTGCCTTGTCGCCTCTTAGTGCTCCTTTAACCCCTTTATCATCTAATGGACCAACTGACTCACAGGTTTTTTGCTACGAATGTACTTGAAAAGGTCTTTACTACTTTGCGTGTTTGCTTCCGCAGCAAGCTTCTTCTCAAATTCTCCCTTTGCCTGCCTTATCAATGCCTTGCATTTGACTTGCCAGTGCTTGTGCTGTTTCCAGTTTTCGTCGTTTGGCTCTTTTTGCAATTTCCTGAAAGATACTTTTTTTGGCAACAACAGCCTCTCTAACCTCACCTTTAAACCATGCTGGCAGTTTTTTGGACTTCCTTCCACTTTTCTTAAAGCGTGGAATACAGCTGGTCTGGGCTTCCAAGATTGAAGTTGTTGAGTGTAGGTTTAGGTCTCCTAGGATTATGAGTCGGCGTGAGATGGGTTGGGGGGAGCAGGCTGTCTCAAGTATCGTAGAGAGATCAGTGGAATCAGCTTTGGGCGCCCTATAAATGAGGTGCAGAGAAAGGGTAGGACTAGAGACTCTAATGGAGTCCATACCTGAGGTGGAGACAGATTCGACTGTGGAGAGATTTAGGTTAGCTCTTGAATAAATAGCAACACCTCCGCCTCTGCTGGATATTCTGTTGCAGATGTTGATTGCGTATCTATTGGGACATAATTGGTTTAATAGGACGGAGTCAGATTCTTGGAACCAGGTTTCGGTAAGACAAAGGATGTCCAAGTCATGGTCAAATATAAGGTCAGTAATTAGAGGGATTTATTTGTGGCCGAGCAGATGTTGATTAGGGCACTTTTGAGAGGAGGGTGGAGGTTGTCGGAGGGAGTGTTGGGGATGATATTGGAGTTTGTATGGAGCAATTTGAGCTTGCAGATCCAAGTGTGGAAGCTGGTATGAGTGTGGAGTGGAGGGGAGGATTGTATGTTAAAGTGTCTGAGGGAGTGGATTATAGGGATTGGTGTATTATGGTTTACTATTAGAGCATGTGAGAGGAGGAGTGAAGTGATGTGTAGTGCGTGGAGACTGGCCCACAGGGTAGGTGGATGAAGTATGGTTAGTTCCATTTTAGGTAATTTAGGTAAAAGGTGAGAGGAAAGATCTTAGGGGGGAAGGGTAGAAGGAGGAAGGTGAGGGCTAGTGTAGGTTAGAGATAGGACTAGGAGAGACTTTAAAGGAAGTGTTGTATGGCGATTAGAATATTAAGCAGTTGCTGAGGTGGGATCAAGGGTATGAGAAAAGGTTTTGCATCTAGTTCAACAGGTTTATACGATAAGCATAAGAATGGTAACAGATATAATTGCAATTTGTTTGACAAGACAGGGAGAATTGTAGTGAGTACCTTTTTTAAGAGCTGCTTAAGTTCAGGTCCTGACATCATCTGAGGTTCACAGTAAGTGTCCGATCAGTGTTGAGGTTTTCTGTCGAGTTGAACATGAGGCTGTGGAGTATTTAGGAGTTGGGCTGGATTACAGGTGTCCTTTGTTTCGGTCCACACCTAAGGGCCATGCTGAAGGGCCCTCTGGCAAGGCCCTCAGGCGCAGGCCCACAAGGTGCGGGTGCGCCGGATGGTGCTCCTTTTAAGCTGACTGCCTCTGCCCCGATTGGGCAGCTGAACGGCGGCGGGAAAAGCTGCTGGTCGCCGGTCTGATGCAGCCCCAGCTGCTCGATCCAGGCTTGAGAGAGCTGCTGTAGGCTGAGAAGGGCGGCGAAAAGGACCCTCAGTGCCGGATGGCTCTCCTTTTAAGCTGACTGCCTCTGCCCCGATTGGGCAGCTGAACGGCGGCGGGAAAAGCTGCTGGTCGCCGGTCTGATGCAGCCCCAGCTGCTCGATCCCGGCTTGAGAGAGCTGTTGTAGGCTGAGAAGGGCGGCAAAAAGGACCCTCAGCGCTGGATGGCTCTCCTTTTAAGCTGACTGCCTCTGCCCCGATTGGGCAGTCGAACGGCGGCGGGAAAAGTTGCTGGTCGCCGGTCTGATGCAGCCCCAGCTGCTTGATCAAGACCACTGACCATTTTAGTAGCTCCCCTCGGGACTGGCTCTACCATGTTTATATCTTTTTAAAGGTTTGGTCTCCATAATTGTTTTTAATAACCCAATAATATAATAATAATAATAATAATATTACTTCTAGGGGTCATGAGTACCATTTTGGAAACCCAGATCTGGCTGGGCAGGAGTGACTTGGGAATGCTTCTGCTCTCACTAGACACAAAAGACCCCAGGAAGAACTTGGGATGGAATAAGGGGATGGGGATTTGCTGGGGGTGACCATTGGAGCAGGTTCTTGAGGACTTTGGAGTCAGATGGGAGGATCTCGATGCTTAGAGAGGTCAAGTGAAAGGGATCAGATGCTCTGGAGGGTATGGAGGATAAGATATGTGAGGGGAGGGGATTCAAAGGGATCAGATGATGCAGGAAGCTTAGGGGGATTGGATGTTGGGGTAACATAGTAACATGGTATATGACGGCAGATAAAGACCAATATGGGTCATCTAGTCTGCCCAGCAAGGCGGCAAGAGTAGGTGCAGTTGCCGTTCGGTGCAGGTCACCTCTCACATGCCTTTGTTTAGGGGTACCCACCGCTCCATGTAGGTCACCCCTATTTGCTGAGATATAAGATAGTTATGTTTATTTTGATTTTATCCTGTTGCTATAAAGGGATCCACTGTGTCTGTCCCATGCCATTTTGAATTCTGTCACTATATTTGCCCCCACCACTTCCATAGGGAGGGCATTGCAAACATCCACCACCCTTTCAGTGAAAAAGTATTTCCTGACATTGCCTTTCAGTTTATCCCCTTGCAGCTTCATGTTATACCCTCTAGTTTTACAGCTTTCCCATCTTTGGAAGAGGTTTGTTTGTTCATTAATACTCTTTAAGTATTTAAAGATCTGAATCATATTTCCCCTGTTCCTCCTCTCCTCCAGAGTGTATATATTTAGGTCTTCTTCTCATAAGTCTTCTGATGCAGGCTCCAAATCATTTTGGTTGCCTTCCTCTGAACTGTTTCAAACCTTTTTATGTCCTTTGCGAGATATGGTCTCCAAAACTGAACACAATATTCCAAGTGAGGCCTCACCAGAGATTTGTACAGTGACATTAGTACCTCTTCCTTTCTGCTGGTAATTTAGGGGATTTGGTGGGAGGGAATTGAGGTATGCATGGATATTGTGAGTAATGATAAATCTGCTCTCATACCATGTGGGCTAAAGTTGCACATTTTTTTCACCACATGCAGCTTTTTAAAATTACTACTGATGGATATGGGGAGACATTAATGAGCTATCTTAAATGTCCTTACACTTATTTACAAAGGATCTGTAGTTGGCAGAGTCTTTTGTAAAATACAGTGAGAATTTTCCATATCCCAACTTGGATGTCTTAATTCCCTTTTCCACATCCTGGCTAAAATATGTTGTACAATGTGATATCACCAAGGACTTACGTAAGTCTCTCAAGACCCTTCTGTTCACAGAGTCCTATGAACAAGTAACATAAGATGTCAAGCACTAGATTCCACCACAACATCCCACCGACAACCCACACCCAAATGAGAACTAAATGTAGATAACATGTATGTATGCATGTCTTATTCCCCTTTTCTGTTAAATGTATACCTACAATTGTGTTGTTGACCACTTTGATTGAAGGATAAAGTGGTATACCAAACTGGCTAAATAAATAAATCATGGCGGAGGTATGTCTGGGGCAGTGCAGTGGACTTAGATGTACCCGCTTGATCTCAGAAACATCAGAGATGTCAGCAGGGACCTGCTCCAGGCACGAATAAGTATCAGGGAAGTACTTGTTTTGGCCTTAAAACATCCAGAGGGTGTTGAGAAGATAGAGGGTTAAATGACTTGCCCAAGATCATAACAAGCAGCAACAGTGGGATTTGAATCTTGGTCCGTTAGGCTATTAGACATTCTCATATACCATTTTGGGGACGTCTATGCAGACGTCCCTATCGGGTACCTCTATGTTTGTGAACTCGTGCCTACACTTCAGCGTACCTGCTTTTTTTCATTCTGGCTTTCCTTTCTAAAATGTGCATTTACATGTCTTTATAAAATATTAGCACACATTCAGCAGAAATAGTGACTAGATTGAACCCACAGGCATTTACGCTTGTTCAGGAGCAGGTATAAATATTAATGCACAAAATATGCATTTGCAGGTGTATCTTATAAAATATGCACATAAAAATGACTTGACTGCTCTCTACCCATACTCCTCCCCTGAGTATGCCTACTCTAAACTCACATGCAAGTACAGTAATTAATAGATACCACATTTTGTTTGTTTTTTTGTTTCTATGCATATAGATCCCCCGTCCACTCATCCCCCTCCCATTCACACCACCAAGCACCCTCAGCATTCAACATGTAAGTGGCATGATTAATATATTAACTGAAACTCACCTTTTTGTGTCCAAAGGAAGTCTCTAGTTATAACAGAAAGGGCATTGTTCCCCTCCCACAACCACATTAACAATTCCCCTTCCCCTAATCAAACTTCACTTACACTCAGACACTGCCAAACATTCAATTTATGAATGGCAGAAAAAAATATAAATGCAAAAATACCACACAGTTCATTGCCCATATTGATTCTAGAGCTGCAAACTTCCCCCCCCCCAAAAAAAAACAAGAGCCAAACTCCAGTCTATAGCACCATTAAAAAAATAGATGCAACTTGTCACTAGCTCCATAGTCCAACATAGTCCAAACCCCAGAAATAAATATCATTTAACAAATATGCCAGCATGATAGCAGTCATCCAAGGCAGCTGCAGTCCAGACTGGGAATTACAAATTAGGCTGCATAATCCCGTAGTAGTCCCAAAGAGAAAAAAAAGGGAAAAAGTCCAGCCCAGTGAAAAAAAACTGCTGCCATGCAGAGGAGTCAAATACTAACTGTCCCCTCCCAGCAGTCATGGCCACTAAGTCCCAATCATTCTGGCCCCTGCCATTTAAGAAGATGCTGATTGTAAAAGTCCTGCACCTCACTATGGGTATTACATAAGTGTGCTCAGCCATTATGAAACAATCACAAACAAGCTGGGTACAGTACAGTAAAATTAAGCTTCTTGCTAGGAAACAAACATATGCTTTGCAAACTACTGTATAGGGTACATCCACTAAAGTGCATTAACGGCTTAATGTGACCATTAATGCGTATTAATGGGCTACATTAGCGGTTAACATGGGAGGAAAGCCAATAAGGTGGGCCAATCCGGCGTTAGGCCACTAATACGGGAAAGGGTCACTGATGGGTGGAACAAAGACGATACATGGACAGTACATGGGAATAGACAACGTGTGGTCCATTAAAATGTGGAGAGATTAACACACATTAGATAGGATACCAGCAGATAACGTGGGAAACTTAGCACCAGCTCAAGAGCAGACATTAAGAGCTCACTGGCAGGAAGAACACCAGTTTTGCCTGTTATGGACTGCAATGAAGTACAGTGAAGTATATGCAGTGTGCTCCCCCAGACTCCAGCCCATAATGATGGCTGGGTGTGGCCCTTTCCCTGCAACATTATGGGGTCCTTCACAAAGGAGCACTATGGTGTTTGCCGCCAATGTGGCAAACATGGTGAAACGATGGCATGCCGGGTGTAACACCGCTGCATAAACTGTCAGGGCCATGGAAAGCATGTTAAAGTGGAGCCTATAGCACATGCACTGAATGACATCTATTGAAGTGACGTTAGGTGATCCTGCACCAGTGCAGTTAGCATACGGTGTGAAATCTGTGCTCACTGCACAGAGCACACCATGCCCATTGTCTGCCCCTAATCTGTCCACTCATGACCTTAGGGGCAGACAACATGATATATACAGGTAGTGTGAAAATCATCCCACACTGTCATGGCCCCGTGTTATCTGCCAATGCATGTCCCCAACATGCATTTAGCATGTACCAGAACACATGTTGTCAGCTAATGCCTTATAGTAAAATTGCTCCCATGGCAATGCACATAGCTGTGGCACAAGCTAATGCCCTCTCCATGGCAGTGAGAAAGTAAACCATGTCTACAGAGGCAGCAAGGGAAGCCCCCCCCCCACACACACACACAGGTGGTGGGTGACAATGTGCAGAGGCAGCAGCATGCAGAGCAGTTGTGCTTGCATCTTCAGAGAAGGGAAGTCCAGGCAAGAAAGCAACATATCTTCAGAGATAGATCCACCCTCCTTGGCCATCCCCAAAACCAAGTAGTCTCCCTCCATAGGTTTCAGCTCAGGGCTACAGTAGAGCTGATTGAGCATCTGGGCCTGACCTCGACCCCTGACTCCCCAGTCACATGCCATACCAGGGCTGGTCAAGTTCCTAAGAACTATACATTTCTTTGCCTGTGGTTGCTTCCAAACATCAGTAGTTGCAGTAGGAGGAATGAGCTTTTCAAACATTGCCAGCTGCCTCCATCAGGTACTGCAAGCCATACCCAGCTGGGTTAGGAATGACATGGCATCTCCTAATAAGAGGCAACAGTGGATTACCCTAAACCAGCAGTGTGAGAGAACTGGTGGGCTACCAAAATTGATGGCAGCTATAGACTACAAACATGTGGCACCTATCCCACCCAGAGATTGGGAAGCAGTGTATTGCAACTGCGAGCACATTCATGCCCTGCATGTGCAAGTGGTGTGTGATATCACCATTATCATTCCAAACATTGTGACTTGGTTTTCTGGGTCAACCCACGACCCATACATCCTGCAGCAATCAGACCTGTTTTATGAGTCCGAGGAGGGAAAATGTACCAGTCAATCTGGAAGAATAGGTAATATCATACCAGCTCAAGTCATAAGAATGACACTCACATTCCTCTCTGTTTTCTAATTATGACCAAGGCATGTGTGTGAACTGGTAACCTTTGATTAACTAGCAATCTTTTATCTGCCACATTCACTAGAGCTGTATTGGAGTGGGAATTAGTCAGCATATACTTCCAGCTGTGAGATTACTCCAGAACTGGCTTACAATCTAACTCTAGGAAATGACAGCACTGCTAGGTGGCCCCTGGTTATGAATGTGTATATTATTGTATCCTATTCTGCCCTTTGGAAGGGCAGATCTGATATATAAGACATGAACTGCAGTAGATTCAGCAGCACATCAATGCATATGTACATAAAGACCTAACAGGATGTCCCTCTCTTTCATCTGCCCAACATACCTCATCAGACAAGTATGCCACAGAACCTGCAGTGAGCTACACAGACATAAGCATACCCCAGCTCATGCCCTCATGCATCCTGACAATGGCCACCTATATACACATGGGGTGATGGAGCTACACTCCCACAGGGCAGTTCTATGGCATCAAACACATGGTCACTGTTTGTGAAATCAAAGGGTCATGGGCTCGAGAGCAACCTATGGATCAGGAGTGATATTTCTAGGTATACTTCCTTTACCCTGCAGTTCCATTGCTGCTTCTGCATGTTCAACTTTCCAAAGGTGTCTCCTCTACCATCTCATCCAGCAGCCCCTACAAAGTCCTTGTACTCTTCAGCCCCTGGGTCAGTGAGAAGCTAATAGTGCACACACACTGAACGGGCATTGTTGCCATATCCAAGCATTAAAGGGCCTGTCTACTAAGCAGTTTCCCCATAGACTCTAAATGGGAAAATACCTTCAGTAGAAAGGTCCCTAAAGAAGGCATGGAGTCCTCTAGACTTCCTCTTCCCTGGAGAGCACATCAAAGAGGCCTGACAGATGGGCTGAACATAATCTTACAACTGCTATAAGGTATGGGGGCTGCTAGAATATATGGGGGTTCACTGTTGCTTTGTGTTGTTTAACAGATTGAAACTTACCACTACTAAATCTGTCCCACTCCTCTTTGCTATCCCTGATCCCCTTTCCCAGCACATTCCTCTTCCATCCATGTCTTCCCTCTCCCTTTTCAATCTTCTGTTAAGATTCTTGGTGTTACATTTGACTCTCTTTCTTGCCACACATTTCCTATGTTGTCTATCACTGTTTCTTTGTTCTCCATAGATACGGTCCATCTCAAAGCTGCTTGACCTGTCTTCAGTCCATCTTTAACTTTCCTTCATTATCACTCACCTCGATTATGCCAACTCCCTCCTCTCTGGGTCTTCCACATTATCAGGTCTGTTGATTGCAATTAATCCAGAAAACTATCCTCAGATTTCTTCATGGTGCTCATAAATATGATGATGCCACTCCTCTCTTTGGAATTTACCAACAAGACCCGAAATATAGCTTTCTTGATGATGAAGAATAAGTCCCAGGAATAGTCTGGGTGATACACTATACAGCGTATGAGTGGAACAATGGTTGAGTGAGATTTCAAAGTGCAACTTTATTGGGCAATATAGCAATACAGCTTAAGATCTGGTAACAGTTTTGGCGATTTGGTGATTGGATCTGGTAACAGCTTTGGTGATATAGATTCTGAGTGGGATGATAGATAAGCACATTTTGGACAATGCAATATAAACTTTGGTAACAGTTCTGAGAAGATAGCGCTTGTACTGGTGACTGTTTCCTGGTAATGCAATGCATGAGCTGGTTATGGAAGTTTTTGAGCAATATTTTTAGACTTTGGAGAGATTAAACTGAAGTAGAAGGAACGTTTGGTCATATAGTATTTGTGTTGATAAAGAAATTTTGTGAACAGCTACGTCATAGCTCTTTGAAGGGATTATATTGCCATTGAATTTGTGTGCAGTGGGTCATGCTCTTCATTTTTAAAGTGATAAGAAATATGATGTGGGGTTGGGTACTTTGAGTGCATTTTTTGGTAATATAAAAGTGGAATTTAATTTTATTGTATAATCCTAGATAACATAACATCACTTAGTTGCATCTCAGAATGATTTCATTCAAGAAGTTTGGAGTTTGCTATGTTTACTATACCTGTATTTTGTAACAACGGGGTATTATAAATTTTGTGATATTGTAATGATATAATTGTATGTATGAATGGGGTGTATCAGTGGGTTTTTAATAGATATATGCATAATTATTATGTATCATATAATGATGGGATTTTAATGTACTTTTTGAACATCAATTGTTATGATAAATAATATGATAAATACATTTTTATGATAAATAGTTTATGTGGTTAATGGCTAAAGTGGTGCAATATCTAATTTAAACCTTATAATGTTTGCCAAGAGTAAAGTTTATAATAAATATAATATATATATATATACAAAAAAAGAGTATATTTGTAACCTTTTAAGGTGAATAGGTTGCATTGTGGTTTTAGGCACAGTAACACTTGTGTCAGATGGGGACACTGCTAGAAACAGATGGCTTTTGCAGGGCATAATGTGCTCTACAGATGGTGCTGGCAGGTCATACAACAATGGCTAGCCACTTAGAGGCTATCAGCAATGATGCAGGGCACTGACATGCACAACAAAGATCTTACATAGGTCCACCTGAGTATGTGAGAACACAGTTGTTAAGCTATGCATCAGAACACCATGAGCATTACTTGTGACAATTCTCTGCGAACCAGTGTGAGCTAGGGTAGTGACAATCTATGTTGTGCCCTCAGTTACAGTATTATTATGGTCCAGCAATGCCGTCTCTTTTGTTCTTGACTAGCAGCTCTCACAAGATGAAATGACAAAGCAGTATAAAAAAAACCCTGTTACAATAATAAATAAATAAACATGTATAGAGATGGGTATGCATTTTTCTTAGAGCTGCATTCGGGCACAGTATGACCTCTACAACTGCCTGCACATTATACATGGATATCACTGACATGCTGATGTGCCCTCTGTCCTGGCTGTTCTGACACTGTGTGTGCTGGTGGACTCTGTGACTCAGCATGGGTCTTTGAAAGATCTGCTTTGCTGGACAGTGTGCCTGCTACTGCACCTGTGCAATGTGATTTGTGGAGAATAAGGCCTAGGTAGCAATCACCCCTACATGACACTGATGCATCACCAAATCCCAATGCATTGTGTAGCTACAATTTTGCTGTCATCTGTCATACCACAGCAGGCAATGCAGACCTTCAATGATGCAAGGCAGAACAGGGGCATAGCACATTTGGCAAGTTTGACATGTGTCACCACTGCTCTGCACCTTATACCTCTGCAGCACAAGGGTGTTAGCATATGAGTTAGCAGCCCAACTGAGACCACATATTTACAATTGTCAGTGGTACCACCATGTGCACAGATGATAGGCAGCCCAGTCATGTTACATCCCTTTGCTGATGGCTGCAATGTACACAGGTGACATGACTGGTTTATTTATTTATTTACATTCTCTTATATACCGCACTATTCTGCATCAGTGTGGTTTACATTGAACAAACTAAAATTACATTGAACAGGGCATTATAACTTGGAAATAACTATTTTACAGGGAA
Organism: Ichthyophis bannanicus; assembly: GCA_033557465.1. Taxonomy (NCBI): domain Eukaryota; kingdom Metazoa; phylum Chordata; class Amphibia; order Gymnophiona; family Ichthyophiidae; genus Ichthyophis; species Ichthyophis bannanicus. Next base: position 449,618,055 of record CM066035.1, on the reverse strand, counting down.
CATGGGCTATGGAGGGTTAAGGGGCTTGCCCAAGACCACAAGGAACACCTGTAGGGCTAGAAACCCCAGTCCTTCTGGCCCAAGGTTGCTGTCCTCTAATGGGATTTGAACCCCTGACCTTCTGGCCTGAAGTACCTTGCCCCAACCACTAGGCCACTCCTCCACTCCATATACATGGTTGTCTATGTATAGTCTTTGGTCATTGCCCACTGTTGCTGGAGCAGGATCATATTGCTTCCAGACTGTGTCTATGTGTGCAGGGGACACATAATGTTTCTCGTGTGCAATGCATGAAATAATGTTTTCAGCTACTATCATGTACATGGTGCTCATAATGTGGATACTATACATGTGCAATCCATATGTTGCCAAGGTGACCATGCACATTAGGACTGCAACCTGTCATAGACATCATGAGCACCCACAACATAGTTCCAGAGGCTCCTCATTGTATCTGTAGCCCAAGACAGATCCGTGTGGCTTACATATTCACCAGCAAGGCAAAGTGCTTGGTAAGCCACACTGCCTGACTAAGGGATAGCGCCATTCAGTCTATGCAAAGGCCTGTGCTTCACAATACCTTTCGTCTTGCACACGCAAATGTGGAGACCAATGGGTAGCAGTGGATATGGAATGCATCTATCCTCATCCTTGTGTAGTAACCCACTGCCTGTCCTACTTTACTGCATATATAGACATGCTGATACACGCTTGAGAGCTTTCAGCTTGCAGGATTTCAAGACAGCTTGGTCTATGTGCGTGCCAGTGTTATTTGCTGTTTCACTTTTGCTGTGCAACTTTCTCTCAGATGTCGCTCCCTGAGGAAATGCTTTTGACATGTTATACATAATGATACAGAAGAAAAAGCCTTGCTTGCTATGATAACATGTATAATGGCAACATACATCTACAGAACGCATGTGAGTACATGTGGGCAAAATGGGAGATGGTGTGAGAGCACCAAGGGCCCCAGGGCACCATTGTTATATGACACCAGTGTTCCCCAGATATGCATACAGTCAAATACATATTATGAGTAGACATTAGTCAGAATTCTTTTTACACTGTGAGTGCTGTTTACCATGGTCTGTCAGTGGAATATAGCCTTTCATTTGGGGAATCTTGGCAAGGAACAGGTCACTCATCACTGCATTCTATCCTTGACAACTTGAGGAGCTACGCAAGAAGGGGCAGGAGCTGAGGCAAAAGTGCCCTGAATATTTGCAACAGGTGCTGAAGGAGCTGCATCAGGAGTAGAAGGGGAGTTCATTTATTTATTTGTTACATTTCTACACTGCCCCTTCCAGAGATCAGGGGTGGTTTACAGGGAACCCAGGAACAAGTACATAGAACAGGAACAAACCTTTTACAGATATAACGATTTGCGGGTAGGAACAATAACACAGGTACACTAAAAAAAAAATTTTTTAAACTGCCTCTAATGTTTCGATTGATTTTTACGTTTTTTGGTGCGCTGAATCCAAATCTGGTAACCAATTTGCTCCATCACGTACAGATTTTTTGCTACATTGGGTTAGCAGTTTGAGGTGAACGTTTCAGATTGAGTGCGATCGAGATAAAAGTTTCTTGGATGAATTCTTTATACTAATTGTTTAGTAGTTATTCAAATAAGAATAAAGAAAATTGTAACAAGGCAGCACATAAGAATAGAGTAATGTCAACAAAACACACTGTGATGGTAGCAAAATTGTGTGCACTTAAAACAGCCACATACATGTGCACAAACATTGAGCATATAAGAGCGAGGTTAGACACAAAGCAAAGCAAAGAAATGTGCAAAAATGTTGTACTGGTATGTATTTAAGAATAGAAAACGCAATCCGCACGATTGCAATACATGAAGACAAACACCCGATGGTGTGTGAAAATAAAATTCTAATAAATGAGATCCGACACTGTGGTAATAACTAGCAAATTTTTATTTCAAAGTTTAGTAAAAACACGATATCTGTCAACACAGTTTAGATTTTAAAGTCATTCTTGGGTCAATCAATCTCCTGGTGGGCCCGTTTCTTCTTCCCCCGAATGCTTCTCTTGGTGCGCTGCTTGGCGTATTTTTCATCTGGGGTTTCCCGCAGCAGCAACCAGCAGAAATCAGCCATCATAGTGTGTTCCATCTTCCTTGGTACCTTCTCTCTGCGTCCTTGATGTCCTGGTGAAACCTTTCACCTTGTTCTTCACTGTACGCCCCCAGGTTTTCGGGAAAGTAGTTCACATGGGAGTGCAAGAAATGGACTTTCAGGCTCATGTTACAGCCTTGTTCTTTGAAGGCATTGAGAATCCTGGCAACAATATCCTTATAGTTCTCATCCCGCCTGTTCCCCAAGAATTTGAGAACAACATCCTTGAAGGAATCCCAGGCTTCTTTTTCTTCTCAGACATCATTTCAGCGAATGCTCCATCTGAAATGAGTTTCTTTATATCAGGGCCAACAAACACTCCTTCCTTTAGCTTTGCTTCAGAAAGTCGGGGGAACTTTGAGCAAAGGTACCGAAAGCACTCACCATCTTTTGGAAGGGACTTGATGAATTGCTTAATGAGACCCAACTTAATGTGGAGAGGTGGTAATAGAATTTTATCACGAGGTACCAAGCTCTCATGAAGAACATTTTTCTCACCGGGTCTCAAATACTCCCGAATTGGCCAGTCTTTTTTCCCCCAGTGTAGGTCGCGGGCCCGGCTATCCCACAAGCAAAGGAAGCAGGGATAGGTGGTGAAACCGGATTGCTGCCCTAATAGCATGGATAGAATTTTAAAGTCTCCACAAATCATCCACTTATGCTCATCATAACGAATCTTCTGAAGAATCAGGGCCAAATTCTCATATTTTTCTTGGAGAATAACAGAGTGAGCAATAGGAACTGAAGCGAATGTGTTGCCATTATGAAGAAGAACACCTTTTATGCTGTCTTTTGATGAATCAATGAACAGCCGCCATTCAGCAGGATCATACTTGAGTTTAAACTTTTCCATCACTCCGTATATATCGTTGCAAAATACCAAATCTTCCTCTTTGCTGAAATACTTCAAAAATTGTGTCTCGCGGTTGCAGAACCAATAAAAAGTTGTTCCTGGTGACAATAGATTTTTCTGTTTAAGCCGAGAACCTAGCAGTTGGGCAGCATCTTTTGGGAGTCCTAAATCCCGGACTAAATCATTCAATTCAGCTTGAGAGAAAAGTTCAGGTTTCGGATCTGGTTCAGTTTCAAACTCGGAAGTACTGGACTCATCGGGAAAAGCCATCTGATGAGTCTCATCATGATCAGAACCGTCCACACAAATATGATCCAAGGATTTTGGTGGTTCAGGCACAGGTACTTCGTTGCTATGAGGCATAGGCCTAATTGCTGATGGAAGGTTGGGGTAACTTATTACGTTCTTATTTTTTAAGTTGTATCCCTTCACAATGCAAGAGCAAAAATAGCAGTCACTGCTGTGGTCTCTTTGTTCACGCCACATCATAGGTATTCCGAAACGAAATGCTTGTTTTTTAACCTTTCATCCATAAGCGTAGATCTTCCTCACATGTCTTGCACACTTTGTGAGGAGCCCACGGTTTGTCTTGATCGCCTAACGTCAAACCGAAATAGGCGAAATATACTTTTTTAATAAATGCAGAAATGTTCCTCTGCTGCTTTTCATGGTATATTCCCCACAAATAAAACAAAAACTGTCCGGAGAGTTGATGCAACCTCTGGCTCTGTGAGCCATCACAAATACACAGCACTGCAAACTACAACTGTAGTGAACCACTTTGGAATAAAGCTGGATTACGACTGAGCAAACAAAAGGTAATAATGAACTTGCAAGAAACTGAAATTTGACAGGAACGTTCATGTCGCAACCACCGTGTTTGAGCGAGCGAACGAGGCGAGGCGAACAGGAAAGAACATGCGCCAGCGCGAGTACTGGATTTAGCCCCCGCCTCCCAATTGTCCTGTTAATGTATAAAATGAATACAAAACACTCTAAAATATCATGAGGGAGTGTTTCTAGTTAGTTAACCATTACAACCTCTATTTTGGGCCAAGAAAATAAACTGCAGTCGGCTAAAAAGAAATTATGTGAACATTCCTTATATGGGTAAGAAATCTAATTTTGCAAGAAAACGTGACGTGATGGAACATTTTGACTATTTTTCCTGGATTCAGCACCCCAAAATCTATAGGAATCAGTTGCAAAACTGGAGGCAGTTTTTTGGTAGTGTACCTGTGTAATTTAAAGGTTACAACTTAGAAAACTATGTACAGCTTAGCTATATACAGGAAGTCTTCATGTTCATGTTTGCCTTGAACAGCCCTTATCTTGGTTGTGTTAGCTGGTGAGCTGTTTCTGTGGTGCATGTGTGTTTGGGTGCGGGTTCTCTTTTCTGTAGTGCATGGTAAAGAGGTGGGTTTGTAGCTGCTTTCTGAAATCTTTGAGGTCTTTTGTTGCGTGGATGTGTAGTGGGAGGGAGTTCCAGATGCTGGGGGCAGCATAAGTGAAAGCTCTGGAGCTGGTGGTTTGTTTTATTTTGCGGATGGAGGGCATTCTCCCTGCATGATCTGCTGTTTGCTGGGGTGAGGAGGAGGGTTGAGAGGAAGGAAGGGGCAACATTGTTTATGAGTTTGAATGTTGTTACAAGTAGTTTATATCTTACCCGGCTTTCTATTGGGAGCCAGTGTAGGGCATATAGGAGGGGCGTGACATAGTCAGTTAGTCTGGCTTTGCAGGTGATCCTAGCTGTGATGTTTTGCATTTGTTGGAGTATGTGTAAGTTCTTTGCTGGTAGACCCTGCAACAGGCTGTTGCAGTAGTCAAAGTGGGGGGTGATGATGGATTGGATGACTGCTCTGAAGTCGAGTTCATATGCTTCTCACATGCACAGAGACATGTAACTCTGTAGGCACAACATCCATTGCAATATTGTTGTATAGTACATCAGGATTGGGCATGTCTTGATCCAGCTGCTATGTACAGAAAAGTGCCTTTGTGCACCTTGTTGATGCCAGCCTTTCAAGTCCCACAACTATGATGCATGCTTCCCTTAACCCATTGAATGAAGAGGTGTGTTGTGGATGCACACACTAGTATGTGGAGTCCACCACAACTACCTATTATGGGCCCAATGCAGAGATGTGAATAATGGTGTTGGACGCTGGGGTTGGACGTCCAGCCCCGCTATTTGTTGGACCTTATGCTGCCTCAGGTGCTCTCTGCACACACAGAGCAGATGTGGCATGGCAGGGAAATGATGTTTGGCACCATGGCAGGCATTCGATGTTCCTGCTGGGCATCCTGGTGCAATGGCGATGGGATGCTACAGTACCAGCACACCAGCAGGAGCAAAGGCCAGGCTGGATGGGTGCAGGGTAGATATCTCATGCCACAGAATCAGGGCACTGCCAAGCCATCAGGTGCCCAATTCTGTAGCTGCAGGAACATCTAGCTGCCGCAGTTGCAGATTCGGGTCCAGTTTGGGACTGTCAATTTTTTGGCCATCCCGATGGCCCAGATGTGCCCATCACTGAATCAGACTCTGTCTGACCCAGAGTATAGGCAATCATCCAGCATTTGATAGGTTTCAGGTCATACAGAGCTTGCTGTTTGGGGTTGCCTAATGTATTAAGTGCACGAAGAAGGACCATTCCAAATGGGTGAGGATATTTCCGAGCATTATCTCTACTTCTTTATTTCTGTTGACTGTTTGATTAAATGTACAGTAATCTGCCAGTCAGACACCATTGGCAGCAAAACCAGCAGACATAGCTCCTCACGCAGAACACACACTGACAGAGACCACATTCCAGCAGAACACCCCTAATCACAATAATGTACTCTGTGTTGTGGGATGCAGCTGGAACTGGGATATCCCCACACATGCATTTGAAGTGTGGCCCAGTGGCCTATGGGGATCAATCAGTTAGGAGTTGCTGTGGAGAAAAAGATGCACACGTAACATAGTTGCAGTCCTAGAAGGTGATGACCCCCTGCAAGCTCTAGTGTATTGTACATTCTTCTGACCCCAATTACCACAAGTTTCCACCTAGTGCCGCATATCCAACTATGCTGTGCAAGTGCAGCTACCTCAACACTATGCATGCTTCTATTTTTTGTTGACAAACTGCCACCTTGCAGCACAGAGCACACCAGGATAACCCTTGCCAACCCTAATGAGCTGCCTATAATTGTATTTGTGCACACCCATAGGTCCATCTCCTGGAAGGTGTGCAGACTTAAGGACCAACTAAACATGGAGATTATGTGGAGCCAGTACTAGCAGAAGTATGGCTTTCATCTTTACTGTTCAGAAATCTACTAGATGCTGATGACTCCCAGTCCACATGTCACCCCTTTCTCAGTGTGCATCCAGTTGACATCCTATCTAAAGGTGCAGATGTCAGGCACTGGTAGAAGTCATTTCCAAAGGCTAAACCCATCCCACACAAAAGGCACTGCAGCACAGCACATCACATGTATGTGGTCCACATTAACAGGGGTATGAGAGGCAGGGGCTTCACAAACACCATAATGACTTGGTGCCTGCACATCTGACTGGTCCAGTCATGAGCAAGTCATCTGTGAGGTGAACATTATCGGGTTCTGCTTTTGGAACTGTCAGAAAATGGTGTGTATTTCTCGACTCTGCTTAGGTTCTCAATGTTGCAGGCTAACATTGGGGATCTCTGTGCTGAATATGGGCTCACCATGAAATTCAGTTATCAGTCTGGTAGCCGTGGACCCCCTGGAGATGTGCAGAGCATATCATTAATGGCATCATGCCTTTACATCATCTACCATCAGACCATCCATGTAACCGGTACATGTTCTATACACACTGTCACTTAAAAGATACACTACCTCCTCACCATCATAGCTCACACATGGTCAAACAGATCTGCGAAGTCCCAAATGAGGTGGGGCCATTCTTGTTCTATCTTGTCAATATGATGCCTTTCAGTCGTACATAGGCCTTACAGCAGCAAACATCTGCATTTATAGGAGGGAGAGCCACATGAATATATTATAAGGATGGACAGGTAGATGAATATCAATATCTCCAGGAAGTAATTGAGAATTTCTGTGAATTTCTTGACACAGGCCTCTAAGATGTGCTGACCAGATGAATGTTGAAGATAGTCAGACAGTCATGTGTTTAGCTTTTTACCCATTGCTTTAAATAAAAACAGTCATATTCATAAGACTATGTGATCACTCTAAGAGAACTATACAACATTGCTGGCTTAGCATAAATGTAACCATAAGTCATTGTATAACTTAATTACAGGTCACTGCTGATTTAGCATAATTTGTAGAACTTTGCAGTCTAAGTAAATTTCATGATAGTCAAGTACAAATTGTTCATCATAGTTGTGATTAATTCCTTTGATTAAAGGAAATTGTAAAAATAAAGTGTAAAAAGAGTAAAAAGGAAAAAGAAAATTAAAAAAGAAAGGTGAACAATCAGGAAATTGGCCTCCCACAAGGATCGGCACTATCGGCACTTCTTTTTAATATTTATCTCCAACCAGTATGCAATATCTTTAAACAGTTCAATGTCCACTACCACATATATGCGGATGATATAATGTTATACATCCCATTCATGATCCCTAATCCTCCAATACAATTACTATCTGAGTGCTTCAATGAACTCACGATATGGCTAAAAGAACACAATCTTCACATCAACTACTCAAAAACAGACATTTTATTTGTAACAAAAAAACAATCATTTATTTATTTATTTATTTATTTTATTTATTTATTTATTACAATCTCTTATATACCGCGCTATTTGGCATCAGCGCGGTTTACATTATAACACAACGACCATAACAACATGCTGTTTGGTTTTACATCGAACAGGTGATCAAACTTGGATAACAGGGGTAACTATATACATGAGATATTTACATGGTGAGGAGTAACTTGTATAACAGGGGTCAATTATGATATACATGAGATATTTACATGGTAATGAGTAAAATTATCATCATATACTCCCCCAACATCTATTATCCTACAGAATCATGAGATCAAAACTAAAAATGAGGTGAAGTATTTAGGTGTGATTCTAGATAAAAATCTCAGCATGGATTCCCACATTAAAAACATAACAAAAAAAAATCCACTACAAGCTCAAAATACTCAAACAACTACGCCCACTAGTACATCTACATTACTTTATGAGCATAATACAAGCAATAATCATACCACACTTCGACTTTGCAAATATAGTTTTTTTGGAATAACAAAACAGAAGCTAAAACAACTCCAGCTAGTACAAAATGTAGCTGCCAGAACCATCATAAAGACTCATACATTCAAACACATAACACCCATTCTAGCCAACTTGCACTGGCTCCCCATCTACTGTAGGATAAATTACAAAATACTAATAACCACATTCAAAGCATTAAACAATATGGCTCCTCTGACACTGGGTAAACTCATTAATATGGAAATACCAAAAACTGCTCATACGAGAAGCAAAACAAAATTAAGTATCCGAATGACTTTATAAAAGCCAAAAAGTCAACCAACAGCAAGGCTTTTTCACATTCGGCTACCATCATATGGAACACACTACCTGAAGAAATTAGAACCCTAACATGTAAGGCCGTGGGGCAGGGTCCCGGTGGCCGCCCGTAACTGGGTGATTGGCCGGTGCGGGGACCCTGTCTGGGGCCGGGGTGTTGGGATGGAGGCACGAGGACGGGTGTCGGTTGGGAGGACGGGCACCAGCATTGAGGGCGGATGCCGGCGGTGAGGGCGGGCTCCATCGACGTGTGGGAGCGCAGTGGAACCTGGGAGGAGGAGGCGGCCTGACGTGGGAGGAGCTAGGATTAGGCAGCGGTTGCCGGCACTCCTGCGCCTCCTTGGAGCATGGCGGCTGTTTCCCTTCCTCCCTCCCTATGTTAAGGATGTTGGGTTGGGGTTGACGGGTTGTCGCAGCTGGGAGGGGGGGGCGGGATCCCGGAGGATTCCGGGGTCCGGAGCCTTAGGCTAAACTTGGGACGGGGGCGGGGTGCCCCCGACCCGGGTAACCCCTAGCTGACTTTTGCTAATTATATGGCGAGGTCGGGGAAAGGGGATTAGGATGATTGCCGTTGGCAAGACCGCGGCAGAAGCGGAGGCGGTGTCACCTTCCTATTAGCATGGCTGGTGGGATATTGTTCCGCTGTTTGGAGTGTTATGATGATTATTATTGGACTGTAATGTTCGGTATGTTATAAAATTAATAAAGCTGCGACCGGTTGTTTCCCAAGACGGTGGTATGTGTGAATTTGTGGGAAATGAAGGGGGGAACTTAAGGTGTGGGGGAGGGGGAAAAGGGGTGAATGGTGAGAGGGGCCCGCAGCACCGGGTCCGATCTACTTCGGTTATGATATCAAAGAATTTTGTAAGAAAATAAAAACCCATCTATTCATGTCACACTATGGCTTTCAAGCTACTTCCATCTCCCTTAATGACAATGGATAACAGAAGGAATTATAGATATCAAACCAAGCAATAACACATGAAAAGTTAATTATTTTCTCCCCCACACGGTAACAATAAGTCTACATGATGGCTTTACTGCTACTGCACTACAGTGTATATAATCCAAACACAATGTTTCTGATGATGTCATGTACATAGTCTCAATGTACTCTACTAAATGTATCTTGTATATAGTAGTTTGACCTTTTTGTTCTTGTTACATGTATTAAGGCACAAGCCTACTGCACATAGTTTATTGATGTTCCATGTAAGAAGAACAGACTCTATATTTGTTTCTGTTTATTCAATTTGTTCTTTGTAAACCACACCTGATCGATTGGAAGGTGCGGTATATAAGTGTTTGTTAAAATAATAAAAAAAATAACTAAGGATATGAATGATACAATTACATTCTAACAAGTGAGTTAAGTAATTAAACCAAGGTGGTAAATGTGTGTTATAATGTTTTCTCTTTTATGTTAGCAGATTAACTGAAAGTGTAAAATACTACAGAGTGATTGTCCCAGTCTTTTTTGAGCTATCTGTAAGAGTCTATTGGAGGAGTAATCTTAAATTCTCATGTTGTTTATTTCAGCTGCAGAACTAGTATTATTAATTGGAAGTGTGAAGCAAATGTCTTGTTGCTAGTGGAATACCACAAGCACCAAGACTGATTAATTAAATTAGAATCACTGAGGTAGATTCAAGATGTAAATAAATTTACCTTGTACAAGAGATTAATTGATCCTTTACTATTATGCTATTTTTGTGCTGAGAACAGTGTAACAAAGAGAAATATTAAACTGTTAAGCAATGGCAATTGAATTTCTAATTGGTTTAAATTTTGTGTTTTAAAAAAAGTTTTGAGGTAATAAATACATACATTTCCTGGAGCACAATTCCTTGGTACTGTCTATATATCTGTTCCTTTTTGTGTCCTAATTTCTTTCCTTTGTGAGCTGAGATGGCTATGTTAATTAGATAGTTATATTACTGACAATATTCAAATAACGTGAATTAAACTATCACCTAAGATAAGAAAGCCTTCCCAAGAATTTTAGGCAAACACTTGAAATGAGTTTAATTTATTTGTCATAAACTTGATAGATACGTTTTAATGTTTGTTACCCTTTGAGTTATGTGATTGACTATATGTTGTATAATGTCGTAATTGGAGAAAATATCACAATCTTAATTAGTGATCTATATAATTGTGCACCTGACAATAAAGGTGTGTCTTAGCATGTGGCCTAACATTTAATTTGGTAAATAAGCAGAATAAATCAAGGAATGTAGATGCAAGATAGAAGTATACTACAAGCTAGCTTGGTCTACATGTATTCAAATAACACAGGTACACTACCAAATAACTGCCTCCAGTTTTGCAACTGATTCCTATAGATTTTGGGGTGCTGAATCCAGGAAAAATAGCCAAAATGTTCCATCACGTCACGTTTTCTTGCAAAATTTGATTTCTTACCCATATAAGGAATGTTCACATAATTTCTTTTTAGCCGACTGCAGTTTATTTTCTTGGCCCAAAATAGAGGTTGTAATGGTTAACTAACTAGAAACACTCCCTCGTGATATTTTAGAGTGTTTTGTATTCATTTTATACATTAACAGGACAATTGGGAGGCGGGGGGCTAAATCCAGTACTCGCGCTGGCGCATGTTCTTTCCTGTTCGCCTCGCCTCGTTCGCTCGCTCAAACACGGTGGTTGCGACATGAACGTTCCTGTCAAATTTCAGTTTCTTGCAAGTTCATTATTACCTTTTGTTTGCTCAGTCGTAATCCAGCTTTATTCCGAAGTGGTTCACTACAGTTGTAGTTTGCAGTGCTGTGTATTTGTGATGGCTCACAGAGCCAGAGGTTGCGTCAACTCTCCAGACAGTTTTTGTTTTATTTGTGGGGAATGTACCGTGAAAAAGCGGCAGAGGAACATTTCTGCATTTATTAAAAAAGTATATTTCGCCTATTTCGGTTTGAAGTTAGGCGATCAAGACAAACCGTGGGCTCCTCACAAAGGCGTGCAAGACATGTGAGGAAGATCTACGCTTATGGATGAAAGGTAAAAAACAAGCATTTCGTTTCAGAATACCTATGATGTGGCGTGAACAAAGAGACCACAGCAGTGACTGCTATTTTTGCTCTTGCATTGTGAAGGGATACTACTTAAAAAATAAGAACGTAATAAGTTACCCCAACCTTCCCTCAGCAATTAGGCCTATGCCTCATAGCAACGAAGTACCTGTGCCTGAACCACCAAAATCTTTGGATCATATTTGTGTGGACGGTTCTGATCATGATGAGACTCATCAGATGGCTTTTCCCGATGAGTCCAGTACTTCCGAGTTTGAAACTGAATCAGATCCGAAACCTGAACTTTTCTCTCAAGCTGAATTGAAAGATTTAGTCCGGGATTTAGGACTCCCAAAAGATGCTGCCCAACTGCTAGGTTCTCGGATTAAACAGAAAAATCTATTGTCCCCAGGAACAACTTTTTATTGGTACCGCAACCGCGAGACACAATTTTTGAAGTATTTCAGCAAAGAGGAAGATTTGGTATTTTGCAACGATATATACGGAGTGATGGAAAATTTTAAACTCAAGTATGATCCTGCTGAATCATAGAAACATAGAAACATAGAAACATGATGACAGAAAAAGACCACAAGGCCCATCTAGTCTGTCCTTCCATAACAACAACTACAACAGTCCACTTTTTACCTTTAGAGATCCTCTGTGTTGGTCCCATGCTTTTTTGAATTCAGTTATTGTCCTCATCTCTACCACCTCCACTGGGAGACTATTCCACGGATCCACTACTCTTTCCGTAAAGAAATATTTCCGCATATCACTCCTGAATCTATCTCCCTTCACCCTCATCCCATGTCCCCTCGTCGTAGAACTTGCTTTCAATTGAAAGAGGCTCTCTCCCTGAACATTTATGCCACGGAGGTATTTAAACATCTCAATCATAGAAACATAGAAACATAGAAATATGACGACAGAAAAAGACCACATGGCCTATCTAGTCTGTCCTTCCATAACAACTACAACAGTCCACTTTTTGCCTTTAGAGATCCTCTGTGTTGGTCCCATGCTTTCTTGAATTCAGTTACTGTCCTCATCTCTACCACCTCCACTGGGAGACTATTCCACGGATCCACTACTCTTTCCGTAAAGAAATATTTCCGCATATCACTCCTGAATCTATCTCCCTTCACCCTCATCCCATGTCCCCTCGTAGCAGAACTTGCTTTCAATTGAAAGAGGCTCTCTCCCTGAACATTTATGCCACGGAGGTATTTAAACATCTCAATCATATCACCTCTATCCCGCCTTTCCTCTAAGGTGTACATATTAAGATCCTTAAGTCTGTCCTCATATGCTTTATAATGAAGCCCATTAATCATTTTGGTAGCAACCCTCTGCACCGACTCCATCCTGTTCACATCCTTTTGAAGGTGCGGGCTCCAGAATTGCACACCATACTCCAAATGAGGTCGCACCAAAGACTTATACAGAGGCATTATCACCTCCTTTTTTCTGCTAGCCATTCCTCTCTCCGTATGCACCCAAGCATCCTTCTAGCTTTTGCTGTCGCCTTTACCACCTGTTTAGCTACTTTAAGATCATCAGACACAACCACGCCTAGGTCCCGCTCTTCTTTAGTGGACAAAAGTACTTCACCTCCTATACTGTATTGCTCCCTTGGATTGCTGCAGCCCAAATGCATGACCTTACATTTTTTAACATTAAATCCCAGCTGCCAAATTCTAGACCATTCTTCAAGCTTAGCTAGATCCCTCCTCATGTTATCTACCCCTTCCTGGGTGTCTACTCTATTGCAGATTTTGGTATCATCCACAAAGAGGCAAACCTTACCCGACAGCCCTTCCGCTATATCACTAACAAAGATGTTAAAAAGAATCGGACCAAGGACAGATCCCTGGGGCACACCACTGGTAACATCCTTCTCCTCAGAGTGAGCTCCATTTACTTGTACTCTTTGTCGCCTCCCACCCAACCAATTTCTAACCCAAGCAGTAACTTTAGGGTCCATCCCTAGGGTGCTCAGTTTGTTTATAAGTCGCCTGTGAGGGAACAGTGTCAAAGGCTTTACGGAAATCTAAATACACCACATCTAGAGCTCTCCCTCGGTCCAACTCCCTGGTCACCCAGTCAAAAAAATCAATCAGATTTGTCTGACAAGACCTGCCTCTGGTGAATCCATGCTGCCTCGGATCCTGTAATCCGCTGGACTCCAGAAACCTCACTATTTTCTCTTTCAGCAGCGTTTCCAATAATTTACTCACCACCAAAGTTAAACTAACCGGCCTGTAGTTTTCAACCACATCCTTACTTCCGCTTTTGTGTAAAGGCACCACATGAGCCTCTCTCCAGTCCTTTGGCACCACTCCCGACTCCAACGATTCATTGAAAAGGTCAGTCAGTGGAGTTGCTAGAACGTCCCCAAGTTCCCTCAGTATTCTATGGTGTATCCCATCCGGTCCCATCGCTTTGTCTACTTTAAGTTGAGCTAGTTTCTCACGAACACAGTCTTCTGAAAATCGTTCAAGATGTCCCTCGCTTCTGTTCTTATTTGTGGGTGTTTTCTGAGGTCCTGCTCCTGGTTCTTCATCTGTGAACACAGAACAAAAATATTTGTTAAGCAATTCCGCTTTATTCTTATCAGCTTCTACATATTCCCCCCCTGCACCCTTGAGTCTGACAATACCACTTTTGCCCTTCCTCTTCTCACTAATATATCTGAAAAATGTCTTATCCCCCCATTTTATTGCATTGGCTATTTCCTCCTCCTTTTGAATCTTTGCCTTCTTGACTACTTTGCTAGCTTCTCTAAGTTTTTCCAAATACAGATGCCTGTCTTCCTCTCTCTGTGATCTCTTGTATTTCATGAAGGCCTCCCTCTTTTTCTTCACTTTTTCAGCTACTTCCTTCGAAAACCATAGCGGTCTCCTGTTCCTTTTGCCTTTGTTTACCATTTTAACAAAAAGGTTGGTTGCCTTTAAAATACCCCCTTTCAGTTTTGCCCACTGTTGTTCTACATCCCCCAGCTGTTCCTATCCCACTAATGACTCCCTGAGGTATTGGCCCATCTTCGTAAAGTTCGTCTTCCTAAAGTCTAAGATCTTCACCTTGGAATGGATTCTAACAGCCCTAGTCCTAATACTGAACCACACCATCTGGTGATCACTGGATGCAAAATGATCTCCCACTACAACATCAGAAACACTTTCACCATTGGTAAGCACCAAGTCCAGTATGGCCCCTTCACGTGTGGGGTCTGTTACCAATTGCCTGAATAGTTCTCCCTGTAGAGAATCCAGGATCTCCTTACTCCTAGATGATACTGCAGCAGGAATGTGCCAATCAACATCTGGCATATTGAAATCTCCTAGCAGTAGCACTTCCCCTTTCCTAGCAATGCTGCGTATGTCTTCAATTAACTCTCTGTCCACCTCTTCCTCTTGTGAGGGAGGTCTGTATAGCACACCAATGCAAATAGATTTCTCTTTCCCTCTTTCTAGTTTAAACCCACAATGCCTCCTCTCTCCCTTTTAAGCTCTGTAATTCCAAAGCTTTAATAGTAGTTTTTACATATAGTGCTACTCCTCCTCCCCCCCTTCTTCCTACCCTGTCCTTTCTGAATAAAGTATAGCCAGGTATAGTTACATCCCAGTCATGGTTTTCTGTGAACCATGTTTCTGTAACTGCCACTAAATCTAAGTCAGCCACTCCCACCAAAGCTTCAACTTCAGAGATCTTATTTCCCATGCTACGGGCATTAATACAGACTGCTTTCCATATGTTACCCCTGTTACCCATTTCCATAAAGGTATTTAATGTATCACTTACCTGGGGGCTTTCTTCACCCATCTCTAACGAATCTAGTTTAAAGCCCTCTTCAGTAGATTAGCCAGTCTACTACCAAAGATGTGTTGACCTTTCTTGGACAGATGGATGCCATCTCTGCTCTGCAACCCTTGGAACAGCATCCCATGGTCTAGGAAACCAAAACGCTCTCGAAGACACCATCCACGCAGCCATGCATTAATCTCCAGGATGCGAGCCTCTCTGCCTTGGCCTTTACCCTCAACAGGGAGGATTGAAGAGAACACCACCTGTGCACCTACCTGCTTCACCCTCTGTCCCAGAGCCATGAAGTCACTTTTGATACGTTCCAAGGTATACCTGGCAGTATCATTTGTTTCCAACATGGATTAGCAACATTGGGTAATAGTCAGTGGGCTTGATGAGTCTCGGCAAACTCTCCGTAACATTTTGGATCTTGGCACCAGGCAGACAGCATACCTCTCTGGACATCAAGTCTGGTCGGCAGATGGACGCCTCAGTACCCCACAGAAGAGAGTCTCCAACCACCACTACCCTTCGTTTCCTTCTGGTCACTGATTCCGCAACTATGGGGTACTTGAACTCTGGTTGTTCCCTTTCCAGGGATGCTTTCACCTCCTCCACTTCCAGGGCTGCATAATGGTTCTTCAATTCAAGGGCTGGAGAAGTTGGATTGGTGATTTTGCAGGCTCTGGTGACTTTTGTCCAACCATCGACATTTTGTTGGCACCCATCTTCTCCTGTGCTGGAGAGCCTGGTTCAGGAGAATGGCGGCTGTTCATTGATTCGTCAAAAGACAGCATAAAAGGTGTTCTTCTTCATAATGGCAACACATTCGCTTCAGTTCCTATTGCTCACTCTGTTATTCTCCAAGAAAAATACGAGAATTTGGCCCTGATTCTTCAGAAGATTCGTTATGATGAGCATAAGTGGATGATTTGTGGAGACTTTAAAATTCTATCCATGCTATTAGGGCAGCAATACGGTTTCACCAAATATCCCTGCTTCCTTTGCTTGTGGGATAGCCGGGCCCGCGACCTACAGACTGGCCAATTCGGGAGTATTTGAGACCCGGTGAGAAAAATGTTCTTCATGAGAGCTTGGTACCTCGTGATAAAATTCTATTACCACCTCTCCACATTAAGTTGGGTCTCATGAAGCAATTCATCAAGTCCCTTCCAAAAGATGGTGAGTGCTTTCGGTACCTTTGCTCAAAGTTCCCCGACTTTCTGAAGCAAAGCTAAAGGAATGAGTGTTTGTTGGCCCTGATATAAGGAAACTCATTTCAGATGGAGCATTCGCTGAAACAATGTCTGAGAAGGAAAAAGAAGCCTGGGATTCCTTCAAGGATGTTGTTCTCAAATTCTTGGGGAACAGGCGGGATGAGAACTATAAGGATATTGTTGCCAGGATGCTCAATGCCTTCAAAGAACAAGGCTGTAACATGAGCCTGAAAGTCCATTTCTTGCACTCCCATGTGAACTACTTTCCCGAAAACTTGGGGGCGTACAGTGAAGAACAAGGTGAAAGGTTTCACCAGGACATCAAGGACGCAGAGAGAAGGTACCAAGGAAGATGGAACACCACTATGATGGCTGATTTCTGCTGGTTGCTGCTGCGGGAAACCCCAGATGAAAAATACGCCAAGCAGCGCACCAAGAGAAGCATTCGGGGGAAGAAGAAACGGGCCCACCAGGAGATTGATTGACCCAAGAATGACTTTAAAATCTAAACTGTGTTGACAAATATCATGTTTTTACTAAACTTTGAAATGAAAATTTGCTAGTTATTACCACAGTGTCGGATCTCATTTATTAGAATTTTATTTTCACACCATCGGGTGTTTGTCTTCATGTATTGCAATGGTGCGGTTTGCGTTTTCTATTCTTACATACATACCTGTACAACATTTTTTGCACATTTCTTTGCTTTGCTTTGTGTCTATCCTCTCTCTTATATGCTCAATGTTTTTGCACATGTATGTGGCTGTTTTAAGTGCAGACAATTTTGCTACCATCACAGTGTGTTTTGTTGACATTACTCTATTCTTTTGTGCTGCCTTGTTACAATTTTCTTTATTCTTATTTGAATAACTACTAAACAATTAGTATAAAGAATTCATCCAAGAAACTTTTATCTCGATCCGCACTCAATCCGAAACGTTCACCTCAAACTGCTAACCCAATGTAGCAAAAAATCTGTACGTGATGGAGCAAATTGGTTACCAGATTTGGATTCAGCGCACCAAAAAACGTAAAAATCAATCGAAACATTAGAGGCAGTTTAAAAAAAAAATTTTTTAGTGTACCTGTGTAATTTGCAATAATTTAGTGCTAGCAGTAGAGGTATGGTAATTAATTAGCATTGGATAAGATAATTTTGTTCAACAATTCTATACTGGAATTAGGTATAAGCAGTTGTGCTTATTGTAATTGTGTGGAATCAAGAGGAGCACGGCAGTAACCGAGGTAGTTCGGACATGGTGCTCCGGACTCCTCTAACCAACCACCCCACTTCCCCCCCCCCCCCCCAATTTAGTTCCCCCTCATTGCCCACAAAATGCACACAGACAACCATTCTTGGGAATTAACCGGTCGCAGCTTTATTAACCTTTATAAGATACTGGACATTACAATCCAAGAATACTCCTCTTAACAATCCAACCAGCGGAGCAATGCCTCACCAGCCATGCTAATAGCAAGGTGACCCTGCCTCCGCACCTGCCGCGGTCCCGCCAATGGCAATCTCCTAATCCCCTTTCCCCGACCTCGCCATGTAATTAGCAAAAGTCAGCCAGGGGTTATCCGGGTCAGGGGCACCCCGCCCCCAGCCCAAGTATAGCCTAAGGCTCCGGACCCCGGACCTCCGGGATCCCGCCCCCCCCCACCGCTGCGACACCCCATCAGCCCCCACCCCCCATCCCCAAGACAGGGAGGGAGGGAGGGAGGGAAGCAGGCTCGGACCCGAGGAGCCGCCTGAGTTCCGGCAACCGCTGCCGACTCATGGCGCCTCCCCTTCAAACTGCCACCCGCATCCTTCTCCCAGGCTCCACCGCGCTCCCGCGCGCGAGTGGAGCCAATCAACTTCCTCGGCGCCCTTCCCCCCTTTTGCGTCTCCGCCCCCATTGGCACAATGGCCGCGGGCCAGGGTCCTCGCACCGGCCGAACACCCGGTTACCTGCGGCCGCCGGGACCCTGCCCCGCGGCCTTTCCTTAACCGAGGTAGTTCGGACATGGTGCTCCGGACTCCTCTAACCAACCACCCCACTTCCCCCCCCCCCAATTTAGTTCCCCCTCATTGCCCACAAAATGCACACAGACAACCATTCTTGGGAATTAACCGGTCACAGCTTTATTAACCTTTATAAGATACTGGACATTACAATCCAAGAATACTCCTCTTAACAATCCAACCAGCAGAGCAATGCCTCACCAGCCATGCTAATAGCAAGGTGACCCTGCCTCCGCTCCTGCCGCGGTCCCGCCAATGGCAATCTCCTAATCCCCTTTCCCCGACCTCGCCATGTAATTAGCAAAAGTCAGCCAGGGGTTATCCGGGTCGGGGGCACCCCGCCCCCAGCCCAAGTATAGCCTAAGGCTCCGGACCCCGGACCTCCAGGATCCCGCCACCGGCACAGAGGACATTAATGTCAGGTCGAGGGCACCCCGCCCTCAACCCAGGTACGGCCTCGAGCCCCGGACCCCGGACCTCCGGGATCCCTCTACCGGCCCCGGTGACATTAATGTCCCGAAGCCGCCCCCCCACACAAGCTGCGACCGGCGAGCCCCCCAACTACACACACAGTTCACACCATCCGCCAGGGCTAGCAAGCAAGGCACCCATAAGGAGTAAGTGCCCGCCGTCCCTCGTACAACCGTGCACCCGCATTCCTCGCGCCCACGCGTCTGAGTAATGCACAGCCGGGGGCACGGACCCACCACTGTCATGGGACCGTCCCCCCCCCCCCCCGTGCAGCTATCAGGCATGCATTCGCTGCATTTACTTTGTTTTTTTTTGTTTTGTTTTGTTTTTAGTTATTTATTTATTTATTTTTTTGTTTGTTCATTTATTTATTTATTTTTTTTGATAAGCCAGCCAACCGGCCCCAACTTAGGAAGCCCGCCACCAACCTTCCCCCCCCCCCCCGGGGAACCCGCATCGCAGTACAGCCAGAGCCATCGAAAACCCTCCAAGCACGCGCTGTCCTCCCCCCATCCCTAACGTCACCCTACCACAAATGGAAACCGCTCCCTGCCGCCGGGTCCACGAGCCCATGGATGACCCAGCAAAGGCATCAAGAGAGGCCGCAAGGCGACCGCACACCCCAGCATAACAACACCCCAGTCGGATCCGGACCACATGAGTCTGCACCGGCCACCGATTCTCGCTCGCCCCACCCCCCACGAGGGGACGACCATCAGCCCACCAACCCGAGGCCTTGTCCCCGCAACTGATTTCAACCAGTGAGCACTGAACTGCAACCGAGTAGCCTCCAACAATTGCTTGCCCCCCCCCCGCCAAAAAATTCGGCCCGCCACCCCCCTTTCCCATCCGCCCATGCTTGTAGCTGTTGGCCGCCACCCCCATCCATGACCCCACCTGATTGTCGCCCCCAAAATCGTACACACCGGCTGCGAACTGCCGCACGCCGCCCCAGACCCGCAGACACCCATCCTCTGCACCACCGCACTTACCCCAGCATCCCTCCCCATGTACCGCTGCCGCATCCGCTGACCGCGGAACTACGGACACATCCCACACCCGGGACCCGACTACCGGGAGCCTCGCCTGCCGAGCGAGCCTGAATGCCACCCCCCCGCCACAAGGGTACAATGGGCAGAAGACCAGCCCGGCAAACCTGCCAACTCCCTCCCCTTGTAGGCCCATTCTAATTTTATTTTAGGATGACCCGCAACAGCCCGTCACCTGCCCGGAACCGCTGTCGCTGCCTAGTCCCCCAATACCCCTCCCCTTGCTGTAAGGTGGCCACCGACCCGCCCACCGAACCGCAACGAAATTACCCAGCCCTCCCAGCCTGGAATAGTAGGAATCCTATGGCAAGGCAGAACCATGCTTCCCCAAGCCTCCCCTGAGGAATAGTCCCCCTATTGTCAAGAAGCATCGACCATGTGCATACCATGCACACTCCAACCCCCGGAAGCTATTTGTATGCCCCGCATCCGTCCGGGTCCCTCCAGTCCGCAGCACCCTGCACCGTTTTAGGTCCCCCCGTCCCCCGGGGAGGGGTCACCCATCCACCCGCCCCTTAAAGCCAGCAGAGATATGCCGAGACGCTGCCCCCCAAGCCGAGGCCAACATGGGATGCCCACTACCAACTCTGGTCCCGCGACATCAGTGCCCCACACCCCTAACCGGGGCTGTGCGCTGACCAGTCACAGCCCACCCAGCCATAAGGGAAACCAATTCCCAGAAAACCGTTGCTAGACCGACAGGAGGCATGCCCAGCCCGCGAAGAGCTACCACCACCCCCCACCCCCTATGGAAGAAGGCCCACAGACATAGACCGGCCCTCCCAGCATAAAAGGTTCTGCACCCAGTCCACCCGCAGAACCTCGGTTTCCCAAAGCAGGCGTGCCTTAACAGCACCCCTGAAGTCGCCACCACCCCCTACTGCAGCAACCTCGCTTAAGGGAGCCTGCACTGCCATCAACACAAAGTACCATGCAGCCAACCCGGACATCGCAACCCATGCTGAATCGACGCCTTATCCATAAAGGAGACGATCCGCCCACTTGACGACATCTACATCCCCGCAGAGCCAGCACGCCCCTACGCCACGGCACCGGGTCGACGAACTTACGCTGCGCATACTGCCAGTCCATTACCTCCTCCACCATCCGCACCCCCCAGACGCACCGGAAGTACGCAAACCTCACGTATGCAACCGAAGCTGACCAGCCCATCGGCATTCACAGACGAGCCAAGCCCCCCCTGTACCGCAGCAACCACGCCATTGTCCACAACTGCACCGATGCCGTAACCCCCGTGCCATCCGTGCCCAATACCCAAATGGTTCACCAATGCAACTGACCGAACCACAAGCCGCATGATGAGCACCCTGCCCATTGGGTGTGATCAGCGCTGTCCGACCCACCCGCACCAAAGGCAGGAAAGCGCCAACATTTCCGGCGGTATTATTATTATTATATATATATATTTTTTTTTTGTGCGTTCACACACCCCCAAGCGTACCCCAACTGAGCTCTGCAGTTGCGCAACCCAGGGACCTCGCCCCTCTGACGCCCCTAAGACGGCCAAAATTTGGACCCCCCCTAAACCATCCGGGAACCCCCACTCCCCCTGACTACTCCCCTCCCCGCGGGTCTCGCAGAAGCCACCTCCGAAGACCCCAAATGAAGTAGTGCAACAGGCCGGCCGCCCCACCGCGGATTGCTCGAGGGCCGGCACCAAGGCATAGCGGGCCCACTACCCCCTTTCCGGCCGTGCCACAGCCCGAACCAAATGGATTCCCAAGACGCTCATGGCAGCCAACAGGGCCACAAGCTTGTGGGATTACCCGTGCCACACTCCCGTTTCCCAAAGGAGGCGTACAGCTTTATATCTCGCCGCTTCCTCCTCATCCTCAGGCCAGATACCACGTACACTATCCCAGCGCCCCCAGGCCTCGAAACCCTGCCACCCACCCCTTCCATGCGAAGAGATGGTGCACGCCAAGGGAGAGGACTGCTAACCATGGAGCCACCCAGACACCAATGTCCCCTGCCCCACGTGCGTATCACCCCGCTCCACCCCACGACTTCTGACATCAGCCCAACCCCCCGGCCTGCTGGTAACTCACCTGCTGCCCCAGTCACGGCCCCCTGGCCCCCGATGTCTGAGGCCGCAAGCATCCACCTTCCTCCTCCAGCTGGGGCAGCCCGCGCCGTGCTCACCGCTCGCAGTGGTCCGTCTCCACTGCCCCTGCCCACGTGGCAGTTCATCCCATCACCTGCGGAGACAAAGAGAACACAAGGAAAAAAACCCCCGAGGGGGGACACTGAATACCCAACCGAGGGCCCAGCCCGCAACCAGTCCCCCTGCAGGAACCGAGTCCCCAGCCCAAGCCCGCGCCCCGATCTTCCAAGCCCCACTGGAGAGGAATCTCGAGGACCGCCACCAGCCCCCCAGGAGACCCCAGCACTGAACCCCCCCCCATGCCCCAAGCACCTCCCCCCAAACCGAAGGCCCACAGTCCCCACGCTCTGGAGCCCCTCTCCCGCCACGGAGTCGCCCAAAGCCACAAACCCCCCTCTGACCTCCCGGCTCCCAGTGATTACCGTCAGAGCAGCCCCCGATCCCCTCTGCCCGACTACCAAAGCCCAGGCCCACCACCCCCAAGCCGTAACCGTTTACACCATTCGGCGTCCTCCTCACGCCCGGGCCCTGCCCCTCGAGCCCTCCAGCTAGTCTACCGAACCAGCTCCCCGCTATCCTCCCAAAGGAATTACCAGCTGGGCTGGAAGAACAGCCAATTAAAATAAAAGAAACAGAAAATATACAAACATATCAAGATAGTTTGGGACGGACCGAGACATAAAATTACACGTTCAGATGATTACCACCTCAGTAGGAGTGAAAGCTAAGGAAATCCTATCTCAAGAAAACAGATAGAGCCATAGGTGGAAAGAAAATAAATCTCAGTGAGTTAACCACCACAACACCCTTATACAGCAAATGCAAATAGTCTTAGGCTCACAACCGCAAATCCCCTGGTCCTAATAACAAAATCGTCGATGTCTTTTCTACAGTTCCCTTAATAGATATATATATATTTTTTTTTATTTTTATTTCTTTTTTTTTTTTAAATTTCAATTATGTATATACTCTGTTTTATAAACCCCAGCTACACTAAAACCAGTCCCCACAGGCCTACCACCAGCCAATGCAACTCCTAACCCAGCCATGTCCCGCAGCCCACCCCCCCTCACCACGACTGGCAGCCCCACTCCTGTAAACCCTTAAATTGAGCGAAGTTGCCCTGTTTTTTTTTTTTTAATTAGCAGCATAGTGAGGTGCTGCTAACACCCCCCGCGCCACGTGCCCCATCACCTTCGCTCCGTCGCCTGAGCGCCATCGGCACTCTGCACCGGTCCCCCCGTCCATACGCACCTCCCCCCCCCTACCCCTACCCTGAGAGGAAAAAGGGCCGTGCCCTGCATCACCTTGGCGTCTGCTCCGCCTCAGGCCGCTGGCTCCCGCGCTGCGCTGGATGATCCGGGATTCTAAAAGCCCCGCAGCCACTCCAGGCTGCATCTCCACCCAAAGGACTCCCGCATCTGCACGCACCCAGCCCGCTGGAAGCCGTATGGAGGCAGACCGGCCTGGTAAGCAGAAGGGAAGCAGGCTCGGACCCGAGGAGCCGCCTGAGTTCCGGCAACCGCTGCCGACTCATGGCGCCTCCCCTTCAAACTGCCGCCCGCATCCTTCTCCCAGGCTCCACCGCGCTCCCGCGCGCGAGTGGAGCCAATCAACTTCCTCGGCGCCCTTCCCCCCTTTTGCGCCTCCGCCCCCATTGGCACAATGGCCGCGGGCCAGGGTCCTCGCACCGGCCGAACACCCGGTTACCTGCGGCCGCCGGGACCCTGCCCCGCGGCCTTTCCTTGGTGAGTTATGGTTCTGCAGATTATACATTGCATGCACTGAATCCTATGGGCCAAAGATGGTGACTACTGTGCAATGAAAAGAAGTCTGTAATGCTACTGAATGTGTGACTCCTAGTAAAGATCAACAATTCCAGCTTGACTACTCATATATATGCAGCCACGAAGCCTAGGTGGACAGTCACTAAAACTCTGTCCAAGATGTGCATAGTGAAAAGAGATACTGCTGAAGAATTTGGAGTAATGACCAGTATTATGATGTGAATGCTGGTGGAAACCTATGAACTATTGAAAGATCTATGGAGGGCAGTTGGCCACTGCCAGCAAATAGTGCATGCAGGAAGAATTGGTAGAGCCTTACTCTCTGTACTTATTCTTATTGAGACTCAGGGATATGTTTACTAAAGTGCAATAATGTTACCGTCGATAAGTTCTATACTAATGTTACGGATACCCATATAAAGTGGTGGGCGGTGCGGCATTAAGGCAAGCCTGGACTGGTAACTCGTGATACAGGGTGCCCTGGCCATGTAAGATGTGGTACAGGGAGCATTAACGTCACAGCCGATGGGAAGCAGCAGCGTGTCCAAAGGGGTTGCAATCAAAGGTGCACAGACAGTAGAAGACGCACTGAGGGATGTGCAGACATGGTGCCACATAAGAAACAGAGCCGTAGGTATAAGGCCGTAGACCACAGGCAGCTGATATTTCAGTCTGTAAGTGGGACGTGAGCCACATAGAAATACATGCACACACACCATGAAATGGTGTGCAGTGAAAACAGCATGTAGAAGAGTAAACACATTAAACTCTGTCAGACGTGGAGGAGGTGTCCTTATAATTGCAAAAAAGAGTTTAAGATTCAGAGTACAATGTATCTTAGAATCGCAACAAAGTAATTCTATTAACATTGAGAACAAGCACATGGCAATCAGTTTACATTATAGAGCACCAAAAGCACCCCCTGCTGAACTGGCCTCAACGCTCAAGACTATTTGTGCCATCACTTCACCTTACAAGCCCACAATAGTGCTAGGTGACTTCAACCTCAGGTCAATTAACTGCAGAGACTCCGAGGCTTTCCTTCAAGCAATGTGTTCATTGCAATTCACTCAAATAGTTAATGCACCTACACACAAATATGGTTATTCGCCTGATCTCATCTTTGCATCCAATGATCTAACTTTAAGAGGTCTAATCTCAACTCCTACCATCACCCCAGTTCCTTGGACAGATCATTACATAGTTAGGATAGAGATTTTATTACAAACAAAAAATAGTAATGTGAGCCTAGACAACAAATGCTTTCACAGACGATTCAAGAGATTTGACAGGGATTCATTTATACAAGAAACTTTACCTCATCTGTCCGCAGATTCAGTGGAACTTGAGGCACAAGTAACCAATTGGAACTGTATTATTTCCAATGCAGCCAGATCAAAAGACATGAGACCAAAGAAAACAAGGATTAATAGGCTCTATCACAAACCATGGTTTTCAATAGTTATACGTCAGATGAAAAGGGAGCTCAGAAGACTAGAGCGTAAATGGAGAAGAAACAATAAAGCAGACTTAAGGCACCAATACTTAACAAAACAAAAGCAATATGACAAACGTATTAAAAACTCCAAAAAAGAATACCACACAAACATAATAAATTCTTCCATCAACAAACCTAGAGAGCTTTTTGAAATTGTGAAGGGTCTAACAAAAGAGCAAAAAACAGAAGGTGAAGTTCAAATTGAACCGCAGAGTTATGCAGACTATATCAAGGAAAAGTTCCACTCTAAGGAACAAACAATATGTAGATTTAACTTGAATTTAGTCTCGAATGCCAGAATCTGGGATACATTCTATTCTCCTTCAAATGAGCAACTCTGGAATGGTCTCTGCTGTAACCACATTGAACGGTGAGAGGGAGGGTGGCGTGCTGGCATGGACTGATACTAGTTCTTGTTAACGTTATTGTACTGTCTTGTTCAAGTTATTATATTCTTTTGCTATTTTGATCAATAACATCTGCTTGTATCCTGCTATATCACGATCGTTTGTATTGTTCTTTTATATGTTAAAACTGAATAAAAACTACTATTAAAAAAAAAAAAACAAATGAGCAACTCTCTCACATAATTTCTTCTATAAATACAAGCACTTCTCCCACTGATCCATGTCCAGTATCATGGATTAAGACCACAAAGTCAAGTTTCATTCACTTCATACACAACATTGTGCAAAGTTCCCTCACACAAGGTTTATTACCAGAGCAATTAAAGCTTGCAACTGTTAGACCAATCCCAAAGAAGACAACACTAGACAAGAATAACCCCGCTGCATACCGGCCAATATCTAGTATACCCTTTTTAGCGAAGATCATTGAAAAGACAGTGCAACTACAACTTCAAGAACACATTGATTTTCACGCGCCTTTAGATGACAACCAACATGGTTTTCGCCCAAACCACGGAGTTGAAACTTTAATGATTTACCTTTTTGACAGCATACTCCGTATCATAGATGACATCAGGAAGGGTATCATAATGATTTTTATAGACATTTCTGCTGCATTCGACTCTGTAGATCACAAAAGGTTAATAGATAGACTAGAAGAGATTAGTCTATATGGAACCACATTAAAATGGTTCCATTCCTATCTAACAGATAGACATTTACAAGTAAAGATAGGGCAAAAAACATCTCTCACGCATAAGAGTTATACAAGGAGTACCACAAGGTTCAGCACTTTCATCTCTTCTGTTTAATATTTACATACAGCCAATATGCAACATTCCGACGAAATATGGCATTAAATATACAATTTATGCTGACGAAATTATGATATTCACAACAGTCTCTATTGATAACCCAGACTATTCAAGAATTACAGAGTGTCTCTCAGAAATGTCTAAATGGTGTAAAGCCAATAACATGGAAATCAATTTTAGCAAAATAGAAGCTTTATTTGTAACTCGTAACCATGCTTTTGCACATCCACCTGACATCAGGATAGAAAGTTCAATTATTCCTATTAGATCAGAAGTAAAGTATCTGGGTGTGACACTGGACAATGAATTGAGTCTAAAATCGCACATAAGTAAAACAATCAGAAATGCTTATTACAGAATGAAGATTATCAGAAGACTAAGGCCCCTACTCGAGACCGTTCACTTCCGAAATGTTTGTCAAGCTTTAATCACCCCATTACTTGACTTCTGTAATCCTATATACCTGGGTTTAACTAAACAGTCAATCAAGCCTTTACAACTCGCGCAAAAACACCGCTGCACGGATTATTTTTGGATTATCAAGTAAGGAGCATATTACTCCCATTATGAAAGAACTTCATTGGCTACCCATAGCATCTCGTATCAAATATAAAACAATAATATATATTTTTAAGATCAAGCAACACTGTTCTGCAGAAAGCCTGACTTCTCTCATTCAGTCAGATATAAGCAATAGACCAAGAGAAGAGGGTCTTCCAACAGATTCAGCACCTCAAATGATGTTAGAAAATCTCGTAAGGACACCTCAGAGAGGGCATTTTCTTTTGCGGCGCCTACCATCTGGAACTCTCTACCAATTGATTTAAGAGCAAATCAAGACCTCAATGACTTTAGGAAGCAACTGAAAACTGTTCTGTTTACTGAATACTAGGGTTATTAGAAAGAACAATCATATATATGTTGTATAATAGCTCACATTATAATATAGCTCACAATGCAGATAGCACAACTGATTCCAAGACACTATATCCTATTCTCATCAAACTATGTACATATTATCATTGATTATTTTCACCTTCACTTTTTTGTATTTTTGTTTGTTTAACCGCTTTGATTGTATGATAAGGCGGTATAGAAATCCAATTAAATAAATAAATAAACCTGACTCTGGATGTACAGCCCTGTACATCCAGGATCTGCCATTTGCACAGAGGATGACAGATCTGGGGCCGGAAAGGAAGGTGAGGGGGTGCAGGGGGTTCCCCGCAGCCTGACCCTGGCCACGGCAGCATGATTGGGGGTCAGGTTGCGGGGAAAATAATTTTTCTGAGGCTGTTGGGGATCGTGGCTCCTGCATGGAGCTGTGGTACCATGGCAATGGGATGCCAGGGCACAGTCACTCCATGCAGGAGTCTGACTGGGCTAGCCAGGTAGTGGGCTGGATGTCCGGGTGCCCAGAATCAGAACAGGACCTGCACATCTGGCTGGTTGCACCTGATTCTGCTCCCTTGGTCACCCCTGTGGAAGCAGCATTGGGTGGAATGTAAGCTTATCCAGATTCTGGATGCCCGGATGGCCTGGGGATGCCCATACTGGAATCAGCCTCTCACTGTTTTTTTTTTCTTAATTTGTTCAGTTTACTCAACATTTGCAATATAAAAATCATGGAAAAGAAGAAAAAAGATACAGTATCATCTAAACTGAGGAAAGACTAAGAAAATTCAGACAAGGCACTCAGCACAGCAGAAATAATACATATCTTGATCACCATATGAAGCAAGATGATCTGAAACAATCAAAGAACATAGTCTCAAAATGGGTCTGCACCTTAATGTAAAGAAGACAAAGATCATGACAACTGGCAAAATCAACAAGTCCATCATTGGAGGAGAAGAAATTGAAATTGTGGCCTAGTGGTTGGGGCAAGTTACCAGAGGCCAGGGGTTCAAATCCCACTAGAGAACAGCAACCTAGGGCCGGAAGGACTGGGGTTTCTAGTCCCACAGGTTCTCCTTGTGGTCTTATGCAAGCCACTTAACTCTCCATTGCCCATGTTCCCTGTAAAATAGTTATCTTCAAGTTGTAATGCCCTGTTCAATGTAATTTCAGTTTGTTCAATGTAAACCTTCCACCCAAGTTGCCCCCAAATCTTTACAAAATCATATGCAAGCATTCCTATCTAATGTATAAAGTTAACCTTTGATCTCGATCTCCGATCATAGTAGTTAGTTCTACTGCCACAGTTGTACCTATTACCTGTACATAGTTAATTGTTACTTGTTACCTAGTTATATTACTTTTATTGTTTTCCTTGTTCCTTGTAAACAGTTGTAATATACTGTATTATAATGTTTCATTTGAACCGTCTTGACTTGTAGAAAGACGGTATATAAAAACTGTTAAATAAATAAATAAATAAAATAAATAAACCACATTGATATCATGAAAGGCGGTATATAAAAAATGTTAAATAAATAAATAAACTTTAACCTACTTGGATCAACTATCAATAAAGAAGCAACAAGCAGTCAAGAAATCTGATGATACATTGCTCTTGGCAGAATGGCTATGAAAGACCTAGGGGCTTGTTTACAAAGCCGCGGTAGTGGTTCGTGATCGCGATCGCAGCCGCGGCCCCATTGAAATCAATGGGGCCGCGGCTGCGATTACGATCGCAAACCGCTACCGCGGCTTTGTAAACAAGCCCCTTAGACAAGATTCTCAAGAGCAGAGATATCTCTCGCCATACAAAGATTTGACTTCTTCAAGCTATGGTATTTTCAATAACATCATAAGGATGTGAAAATTGGACAGTGAAAAAGATAGACAGGAAGAAAATTGATGCCTTTGAATTATGGTGCTGGCGGCGAATACTGCGTATACCATAGATTGCCCGAAGAACAAACCAGTCAGTACCAGAGGAGATCAAACCTAAGCTTTCTTTAGAAATTCAGATGACAAGACTTTGACTTTCATACTTTGGATGCATCATGTGAAGAGAGAGAACATTAGAGAAAGACACCATGCTAGGCAAGATAGAAGATCAACGCAAAAGAGGAAGGCCAGCAATGAGATGGATCGATACAATAACAGCAGCTACAGGTACCAGTCTGTCAACCATGAGCTGCATGACTGAAGACCAACATCCTTTAGGACAACTATCCAGAGGATCGCCATGAGTCGACACCGACTCGACGGCACTTAACAACAACAATCTAATAGATAGCTATCTTTTCCCATGATGGTGTATCATGTTCGTTACAACTCTTTCTACCACACCCATACATGATGCATTTATTTATGCTTATGCATGTGCAGCACATGGCCTTTGTGCAAGAGATAGTTGTCATGACTGCAAGGCACCTGCTATGTGCAGCTTTGGCTGTATGTGGTATCCGAGCTGGTCCCAGAGCTTGACCCTTACCCATTTGGCGCCACTGTGAGCAATGCTTCACCACAGCAGACCTGAACACAGACCAGGCTGGTATAGTTATCTGAGATGAGTTGCTGTAAGGTTACCTGCAACATTGCACTCCAGCACATGCTCTCCTAGTGACTATAATGTGAGTATATATACCGTACCTGATTGTAAGCTGCCTAGATTGCATTGTTTCACAGATGGGTGGTATATAAAAGCTTCAAATACAAATACAAATGTTTACCTTTTAATGTGGGCCGTCAGACAAGGAAGATATAGCAGACTCACATATGAGAACCTTTTCCTTTGACCCATTGGGATGCTGCTCCCATTATTGGCAATAGCAATCCTGATCACATTCTGTGGGACATTGTGAATTGTGTCACCCATCAGCAATGGTGTGGGATTCTAGGCCATGGGGATACCCTGTGTTTGTGGCATGACATATGTTTTGGTACAGGTATGCAGTCTGATGGAACCATGCATAAGATGATGTACTGTTTGGCACATGGTTCAAGGAGATGATCATGAGCAACCACATCAGTGTACTGTGCATTCTCCTCACTGGGATGCAGCTGGTGAGGCAGGTGATCTATGATAGTGAATATCCTGTAGGAGTAATTTCTGTACTGTACTCTCATCTACATCCTTTGATCCTTCAGCCCACCCCTCTCCCTATATCCATAGTGATGATTCATCTAAGATCCTCCTACCTATGTACTAGGGACCCCCTACTGTACTTGTACCAATACTTTAAAGCATAATGAGTATCTTACTGAGAAGGTAAAAAAAAACCTCTATACCAGGGCCAAAATCAATCAGTTATCTCAGTACAACATCATGAGACATGCTTTCAGGTATTAGTGACAATATGTTGGTGGGGGGGGGGGGGATTGTATGTAGATAAGTGGATTAGTTTTTCCCCCTTTTGGGGTTTTACTGTGTATGGTGGTGTCATCTAATCTCCTTGCAGCTGTTACACCCTGGCCCACACTGTGGCACTTTGCTCTTCAGGTTGTATGATTCTCATACTGACATCAGCTATTGTGCAAGTCAATGCTGATGTCCAATCATTTTTGCTATGGCAGCATCATGGCCATGGTCGATATTCTGTGACACAGTCATACCTTCCATTGCACCCAATGACATAACAGTGGATTACATGATGACCTCTCACTGATACACTGCAACTGCCTCCCACATTTTCCTTAGACTCACTGTCTAATACATACAGGACATACGGATATGACATGTCCATCACCCTTGGCTCCCATCCAGCATCTCAGTTCTGACTTCCAGATATGCTCCCTTATCCCGTGTTGCAATGACTGACATTTCCGTGCATTAACACACACTCTAGCACCTCGTAATGCATGCTGTCTGTTGCAGTGCGCTAACTGACCACTAGTACCCTTTATGCAGGAATGCCTTCTCCCCGCCCCTTCCATTAACACATACAGGGGGACTTAATGCAGCCATTTCCCCATGTTAATCCCACATTATAACCAGCATCCTTAATGTACTTTAGTAGACATACATCTATGTTTCTGAGCTAAACAACTAGAGTAATCTTGAAAAGTTAAATGTTTTTCACTCATGCTAAACTTATTATTTCCTCCTGTCTGCTACAATATTGCTGTTTTGGTAAGAAACTCACAAATTAATGATGGCCAACAACAAGGTGAGGACCACTTTCATGACATGAGCCTAAATGGTGGGCCTGTTTGATTTGCAGAGGTCCCACCTGGCTCTCCAGCTCCAAGCTAAGTGTGAACCTGGAATGCTCACTAGAGTAAGGTATTTTTGCTGACCATGATTTTCTAATGTCTAGCTTGTTGGCTTGACATGATACCAGTTCTTTTAAACATGCCACCTCCATGGTCACAAACTGGTTCCCATCCTCCAGGTTCAAAATAGGGTCCTCTGCCTCTGTCAACTGCCCATGGAAGGTTGGCAATAAATGAGCAATGTCATCCAACTACTCTGAAAGACCATCAAAGCAGCTCTCCAAGGCCCACACTATTGCTACTGCCACTTCATCCACTATCACATCCATGATCACTGCATAAGGGCTTGCAAGCTGCTCCTCTGCCATCTTTGGATTTCCCACTTTGGTTCTATTACAATCTTTCTTCAAACTTTTTACCATCTTGAGGTCATGCTAGCACACTCCACAACAATATCCACTTTATGAAAGTATTCCAAGCCTGCAGGATCCTTTTGATCAACTTAGAATGAGGTGAAATGCCCCTAGGCAGAGGGAAGCCAGACAGGCCCAAGGAAGCCTGAATTTCTCAACTTACCACGCCCACCACATGACCCTCTATTTTTATATTTTATGGATAATTGATATTATGAGTGGACAGATAATGAAGAATTTTACTGATTTATAATTAGTATTAATTATTCTATATAGTTATCAGAACATAAGAACCTAAGAAATGCTATACTAGGTCAGACCAAGGTCCATATAGCCCAGTAGCCTGTTTCCAACAGTGGCCAATCCAGGTCACAAGTACATGGCAGTTTCCCCAAAAGACACACAGGTTCCACAGTGCTTGTATTGGGGGAAGCAGTGGATTTCCCAGGTCCTCTTTAATAATGTTTATGGACCTTTCCTCCAGGAACTTGACCAAATCTTTTTTAAACCCAGCTGCACTGACTACATCCTCCGGTAACGAATTCCAGAATTTGATTATGCATTGAGTGAAAAAAATATTTTTTCTTATTAGTCGTGAATGGGTTACACTGTAGCTTCATTGTATTGTCCCATAGTCTTTCTACTTTTTGATGGCGTAAACAAATGATCTACGTTTTCCCGTTCCACTCCATTCATTAATTTATAGACCTCTATCATATCTTCCCTCAACCATCTCTTTTCCAGATTTCTCTCCTCATAGAGGTATCCTTCTATGCCATTTTGGTGTCTCTTCTCTGTACCTTTTCTAATAAAGCAACATCCTTTTTAAGATACGGTGACCAGAACTGCCCACAATATTCAAGGTGTAGTCGCACCATGAAACGATACAGAAGCATTATAATATCCTTTGTTTAATTCTCCATTCCTTTCCTTATGATTCCTAGCACTCCATTTGCCTTCTTGACCTCCACTGCATACTGGGTGAAGGGTTTCAATGTGTTATCCACAATGATGCCTAAATGTTTTTCCTGGGTGGTGGTTCATAATCTG
Source organism: Ichthyophis bannanicus (assembly GCA_033557465.1). NCBI lineage: Eukaryota > Metazoa > Chordata > Amphibia > Gymnophiona > Ichthyophiidae > Ichthyophis > Ichthyophis bannanicus. Next base: position 449,584,734 of record CM066035.1, on the reverse strand, counting down.
GAACCTTGCATTGTGTAACCATAGTTTGGGTTGTTCTTTCATAGGTGCATAACTTTGCACTTGTCCACATGAAATTTCATCTGCCTTTTGAATGTACAGTCTTCCAATTTATCAGGATCCTCTTGCACGTTTTCACAATCCTCTTGGGTTTTAACAACTATGAATAAATTTGTGTCATCTGCAGATTTGATTACCTCACTCGTTATTCCCATTTCCAGGTCATTTATGAATATGCTAAAGAGTAGTAGACCTATCACAGATCCCTGGGTACTCCACTATTCACCTTTCTCCATTGGGAAAATTGGCCTTTTAGTTCTACCCTCTGCTTTCTATCTTTTAACCAGTTCCTGATCCACAATAGAACACTGCCTCCTAGCCCATGATTTTTTAATTTTACCAAGGGTCTCTGATGAGGGACCTTGTCAAAGGCTTTCTGAAAATCCAGATACTATATTGACAGGCTCACCTTTGTCTACCTGTTTATTCATACCTTCAACAAAATATAACAGATTCAAAGACAAGACCTTTCTTGTCTAAAGCCATGTTGGCTTTCTCCCATTAAACCATGGATATCTACAAGTTCAGTAATTCTTTTCTTTATAATGTTTTCTATCATTTTGCCCGGTACTGATGTCAGGCTCACCAGTCTGTAGTTTCCCAGATCACCCCCTGGAACTCTTTTTAAAAATTGGCTTTACATTGGCCGTTTGCCAATTTTCAGGTATTACAGATAATTTTAATGATAGTTCACAGATTACTAATAGTAGATCTGCAATCTGATATTTCAGTTCTTTCAATAACCTCAAATGTATACCATACGGTCCAGATGATTTGCTACTCTTTAGTTCATCAAATAGTTTTAATACCTCTTACCGGTTTATTGATATATTTTTCAACTCTTCCGATGCATCACCTTTAAATACCATTTCAGTCATGGGTAACTTCCCTGCATCTTCTTCAATAAAGATAGAAATAAATAATTCATTTAGTCTCTCCACTATGGCCTTGTCCCTTCTTAGTGCCCCTTTTACCCCTTTATCATCTAATCGTCCAACTGACTCACTCACAAGTTTTATTTGGCGAATGTACTTGAAAAATGTTTTATTATGCGTTTTTGCTTAATAGCAAGCTTTTTTTTCAAATTCTCTCTTTTCATACCTTATCAATGCCTTGCATCTAACTTGCCACTGCTTATGTTGTTTCTAGTTTTCATCATTTTTTCGTTACAACAGTTCCTCTGACTTCACCTTTAAACCATGCTGGCAGTTTTCTGGACTTCCTTCCACTTTTCTTAAAGCATGGAATACAGATGGTCTAGGTTTCCAAGATAGTATTTTTAAACAACACCCATGCTTGATGTAAATCTTTAACCTTTGCAGCTGCTCCTTTTAGTTTTTCCTTAACTATTTTCTTCATTTTATCATTGTCTCCCTTTTGAAAGTTAAAAGGCGGTACTCTGGATTTCCTTGCCATCCTTCCTCCATTAATTAAATCAAACACGATCATGCTATGATCATTAATGCCACATGACTCCAACACCCTTATCTCTTCCACCAGATCTCTTGTTTCACTAAGGACTAGGTCCAAAATGGCTTCCCCTCTTGTCAGTCCATGAACTAGCTGCTCCAAGAAGCAGTCATTTATTTCATCTAGAAACTTTATCTCCCTAGCATGTCCTGCCATGACCCTGCTCCTGTCAGTACCAGGGAAATTGATATCATCCATTATTATTACTGTGTTGTAACTTTTGTTAGCTTCCCTGATTTCTTTGAGTATTTCATCATCCATGTGTTCATTCTGGCCAGGTGGTCGATAGTACACCTCCACTGCCATCACCTTCCCCTTCCCCTTTTTTACATGGAATTTCAAACCATAGAGATTCTAAAGTGCATTTTGTTTCCTGCAAAACCTTAATCCTTTGTGACTCAATCCCTCTCTAATGTAGAGTGCAACCTCTCCACCAATTTGATCTGCTCTATTATTATGACATAGTTTGTATCCAGGTATCACAGTGTTCCACTGGTTATCCTCCTTCCACCATGACTCTAAGATACCAATCATATCTAATCTCTCATTTAGTGCTATATATTCTAACTCTCCCATCTTATTTTTTAGACTTATAGTAGTTGCATACAAGCATTTTAGAGGTTGTATTTTATTCCTATTAATCTGGTTATTGGTAGGCAGGGGTAATTTGGACTCTTTAAGCTCTGTCTGCTCTGCACTTAAGGGCATCTGGGTTACTTTTGTCTTTATTGGAACCTCTCTTTCAGTATGTCCTAATTTCAAACTTTTGTTAGTATCCTTCAAGGATACATCATTCTGAACCACAGTCTTCTTTCCCCTGTTATCTACTTTAAAATATGCTCTGTCTCCTTTTTAAAGGTTGATGCCAGCAGCTTGGTTCCATCCCAGTTAAATTGGAGCCCATCCCATTGAAAAAGCCCCTCCTTTCCCCAGAATGTTGCCCAGTTCCTAACAAATCTAAAACCATCTTCCTTGCACCATTGAAATCCAAAACCCTCTTCCTTGCACCACTGTCTGATCCACGTTTTGAGACTCCGGAGCTCTGGCTTCCTTTTGGTCCTGTGCATGGAACAGGAAGCAGAATGCTACCCTGGAAGTTCTTGATTTTAACTTCCTACCTAAAAGCCTAAATTTGGCCTACAAAATCTCCCTCACCCACTTTCCTATGCAATTGGTACCAACATGTACCAAGACAGCAGACTCCTCCCCAACGCTATCTAAAACCTTGTCTAGGTTGACGCTAGATTCACACCAGGCAGGCATGTTACCAGGTGATCCTCATTTCCACCAGCCACCCAACTTTCTACATGCCTAATGATTGAGTCACCAACTATAATGGCTCTCCTAACCCTTCCCTCATGGGCACATGGCCCTGGAGAAACCTGCTCAGTGTGAAAAGGTTTTACATCACCTGGAGGACAGGTCTTAACTGCAAGATCATTTCCTGCCACACCAGGGTGATGATCTCCCATCACATGACTTCTCTCCTCCATGGGAACAGGTTGTGAAACATTGGAGGTAAAAATCTCTTTTGTAACCCCTTTATATTTATTGTTATGCATTTATGATAGCATTCTTTCAGATACATTAAAGTTTTATTGTTCTATAGCTCTAATGAATGCAGAAACCAAAACATAGCCATGTAGAAGTGCAGAAAGTACAAAGTTTGATGCAAATAACACAAAATTATTCAAAGTTGTTAAAACAAAAGATGATTGTGAAAAATTCCAAGAGGATCATGATAAATTGGAAGACTGGGCATCCAAATGGAAGATTAAATTTAATGTGGACAAGTGCAAAGTTATGCACCTAGGAAAGAACAACCTGAAATACAGTTGCATGATGCAAGTTTCACATTAGGAATCAGCACCCAGGAAAAGGAACTCACCATCTTCATGGATAATACATTGAAACCCTCTACCCAGTGGGCAGTGGCAGCCAAGAAAGAAAATAGAATGCTAGGAATCATAAGGAAAGGAATGGAGAAGAAAATAAAGGATATTATAATGTCTCTGTATTGTTCCATAGTGCACCGCACTTTGAATATTGTGAGAAATTCTGGTTGCCATATCTTAAAAAGGATATAGCAGAATTAGAAAAGGTACAGAGAAGAGCCACCAAAATGGTAAAGAGGATGAAAGGATACCCCTTTGAAGAATGACTTAAAAGGTTAAGGCTTTTAAATTTGGAAGCAAGATGGCTGAGGGGAGATATGATAGAGGTCCATAAATTAATGAATGGAGTGGAATAGGTAAACGTAGATTGGTTGTTTACTCTTTCAAAAAGTAGAAAGACTAGGAGACATGCAATGAAGCTACATTATAGCCCATTTAAGATTTATAGGAGAAGGTATTTTTTCACCCAGGACGTAATCAAACTCTGGGATTTGTTACCGGAGGATGTAGTAAAGGATTTTAGTGTAACCAAGTTTAAAAAAAAATTGGACAAGTTCTTGAAGGGAAAGTCCATAAACCAGTATTAAAAAGGGCCAGGAAAATCTACTGCTTACCACAGGATAAGCAACTTGAAATATGCATACCTTTTGGGGAACCTGACAGATATATGTGACCTGGATTGGCCACTGTTGGAAACAGGATACTGGGCTTGGTGGACCTTGGTCTAACCCAGTATGTCATATCTCATGTTCCTATGCAGTTGGAGGTGGACCTGTATGTTTCCTTATAATTAAAAGAAAGAAATGTGGTATTTTACCAAGCTATAGGCTTATTGAAACGTTGATGCACAAGTGGCAGCACATAGTAATATACAATGCACTAACTTCAATGTGCAGTCTATGCCCATTTCCCCAGCCTATAAAGAATTAGCACACACCATTATTCCAGTACAGTCACAGATGCTGTGCTTATATGCTAACAGTTTATGAATGCTAAATCATGTGCTAACTATTTACTGCATGTTAATCAACTGTAAAAATTCATCTAAAACAACTCAATATTCAGTGGTGGCAATGGTTGCATTTTTTTCAGTGCAGCTCCAGCATTTAAAAAACGAATAGGGTAATTTTATAAACTCATGCACAGAAAAGCGCATTGCCATGCATATATTTTGGTCTATTCTATAAATTAAAGCATGCATGGGCTTTGCTTTATAGAATAGAGGCAAATGGAAATGCCTGCCCTAGAGTAGGCTTGACCGTGCCTAGATCTGTGTAATCACGGGTATAAGTCATAGTATTCTATAACTTATGAATGTAAATCTTGGCTCTGCCTGTGTTCTACCCCCATGCACACCCCAACTGAAAGTACATGTGTTGGAACCTATGTGTGGCTTTTACAGAATATTGACCACCTAAAGTACATGTGTGTGTGCCCATTCATACGTGCAAGTCCTTTAGAATAGGATCCTAATTCTAGTTTTGCATGTATACCATCCCACACACATTAATGAATCAGCCCCTAAATATATGTTATACATTTAAAAGTTACACATTCTGTGGCTGACTGAAGATCTTCCTCCTTGTTTCCCGAAACCTTGGTAGTAGCTGTACCTCTAAACATGGGAGACACTTAAATGAGCGAAGAGAAACTTGCTTCCAGAATTGAAATGTTGGAATAAGGGGAAACTCTCCATTTTAGAGAATGTGGACCTACTCAAATTTCTGTTTTACCTTAAACTTATATCTCAAACATAAACTAAGAATAAGTAGAGGAGAAGGAGAGTGTTTCTCCATTCACTAAAATATCCACACAGTCACTAGGAGTCAAGTACTGCAGCAACCTCCCAAGATGATACTGTAACAGAGACGGCACTTTCCACAACTTGATTTTTTAATGACTCTGCTTTAAGGATACACTGCTCTAATAGGTATTTTAAGGAAACACATATGATTATACTGTTTTTGTTGATATGCTTAATATTGTTTTTCTTCCATTATCCTTAACACATTGAACATGTACGGATTTGTACAATTCAAATGTTGTTATTTGTAAACCACATTTGTTATGCTGGAAAATGTGGTATAAAAATTTCAAGTAAATAAATAAATAAATAAAATAAATGTCCCTCTCTTGGTTTTAGTGACTCTGCCCTGTCCTTGTTTTCCTCTTATATCTCCCATCGTTCTTTCAATGCTTGTTCTGGTGGTTCCACCTCTATTGCTGTCCGACATTCAGTTGGTGTAACCAACTGAGTGCCCTCTACGTATGTTCTCTCACTACATCCAGTCCCTCAGTGCTCTCATCTCCTCCCATGGATTTCAGTATCATTCTTATGCTTCAGCCTCACATTTCTGCCTGCCTGTCTGACATCGCCACCTGAATCTCTCACCGCCATTTGAAATTAAACTTGGCCAAAGCTGAACTTCTTATTTTTCCCCCTAACCTTCCTTCCCCTTTCATCCTTTATCTCTGTGGATAACACTCTTCTACTTCCTGTTTCCTCAGCCTGGAACCTTTGGATCATCTTTGACTCCTCCCTTTTCTTCTCCTCACATATCCAACAGATAGCTAAAACCTGTAGTTTCTTTCTCCATAATATTAACAAAATTAATCCCTTCCTTTCTAAACACACTGCTGAAACACTTGTCCACTCTCTAATACCTTCCCGTCTCGACTATTGGAACCTCCTTCTTGCTGTTCTCCCTCTTAGCCACCTTTTTCCCCTTCAATGTGTTCAGATCTCTGCTGCGCAACTAATTTTTGCCAGCCTCGATATTCACATATAACCACTCTTCTCAAATCACTTCATTGACTTCCCATCTGTTTCCGTAACCAATTCAAGCTTCTCCTTCTTACCTATAAGTGAATTCACACTTCTGCTCCTTTCTACTTTTCCTCTATTCTCTCTCTCCCTATACCCCTCCTCATGACCTCTGCTCTTCTTCTGGCTTGCTTCTCTCTTTGCCCTTTTCTTCCACTGCCAACTCCAGATTTTGGTACTTTCACCTTGCTGCTCCTTATGCCTGAAACAAACTCCCTGAGTCTGTACATCAGGCCTCATCTCTGTCCCTTTTCAAATCCATGTTAAAGGCTCACCTCTTTAAAGCTGCTTTTGGATCCTGACCCCCTTTTTTCCTTGTGTCTCCTTACCCTCATTTTCCCCTTATTCTTATCCTTTGTCTTGTCTGTCTTAATTAGATTATAAGCTCTCATGAGAAGGGACTGTCTATCTATGTTTGTGCACTGCTGCATACACCTTGTAGTGTTTTATAAATGATTCGTAATAGTAGTAGTAGTAGTAATAATTACCTTATCTGTAATCAGAGAGTAAGAACCCTCATTGAAGCTGTTTACTACCACTAGTAATGTTGAAGAATCATTGCATAGGGTAGGTGGAGGTAAAAGTATTTTTAGGGGTGGTAGAGGACATTTGAGTGGATGCCCCTCATTTGATCCCAGTGGGAGGGCAATAAAGAATCATGTCCTTCTTTTGGGAAAGAACAGAAGAGGGACATCAGGGAACTGCACTTCTAGAGGGAAGGAAAGAATCAGCTATGGAGCCCCTTTACTGATCTCTGAGGGAATGAGTTAGAATCAGGACCATACCTAGCCCAGTACGAGTGGTGCAGCCACACAGGCCACAACATTCTAGGGGCACATTCACAAAGGGACCAGAAATTAAGCCCTTATTTCTGGTGGGGATTTCACCATTAGACCTCCGTTCCTTCTCTCCTCAGTTTCTCACCCTTTATCCTCTTGCCTTTCATTGGACTGGGCCTCTCCATGGCACCCGCTCAACACACAGCTGCAGGACCATTCTTTTTTGGTTCTGTGGCTCTACTAAACTGCAGCCATCAGCATGACCACATTGCCTTCCTGGCAATGCTTGTCATGCTGGTGGCTGCAGTTTACTACAGCCACGGAACTGAAGGAGAATGGTCCTGCAGCTGTGGGGTGAGTGGGTGCCATGGACAGGTCCAGTCCACTGGGAGGCAAGAGGATAAGGGGTGAGTAACTGAGGGGGGAAGGCACAGAAGGACCGCTGCTGGGGTGGAAGGCATAGAGGGACTGCTGCTGGAGGGCAAGGACTGGAAGGGAGTTGATGTTGGGGCAGGAGCTGGGACTGAAGGGGAGCTGATGCTGGAAAGGGTTTGTTAAAGAAGTGAGCTGATGCCGGGAGAACCAAGATTGGATTGGAGCTGATGCTGGAAGGGACAAGGACTGGAATAGAGCTGATGCTGGGAAGGGCTGGGACAAGAAGCGAGCTCATGATGGAAGGGATTGGGACTGGTGAGGGACAGAGGCTGGAAGGGAACTGATGATGGGGGGGGGACAGGGACTGGAAGGGAGCTGATGCTGGGAAGGGCTGGGACAAGAAGCGAGCTCATGATTGAAGGGATTGGGACTGGTGAGGGACAGAGGCTGGAAGGGAACTGATGATGGGAGGGACAGGGACTGGAAGGGAACTGATGCTGGGAGGGACAGGGACTGGAAAGGAACTGATTCTGGGAAGGGCTGGGACAAGAAGCGAGCTGATGCTGAGAGGGACTGGGACTGAAGGAGAGTTGATGCTGGGAGGGACAGGGACTGGAATGGACCTGATGCTGGGAAGGGCTGGAACAAAAATCTAGCTCATGCTGGGAGGGACAGGAATTGGAAGGGAGCTGAAGCTGGGAAGAACTGGGGCTGGAAGGGAAATGATGCTGGTGAGACCTGGAAGGGGCTGATGCTGGGGAGCTGGAAGGGGGCAGATGCTGCGATTAGGGTAGAGAAAAATCCTGGGCAGTGAGGATGGGGAAGAGGACAGATATTTTGCTAAGAGGGAAGAAACACATAATATTTCATGTAAGAGGGAAGAAACAAGGCGGATGTAGAGAGAGAGAGTGGAAAAAAATAAGAGACAAGAGAGGAAAGAAGAAATGGACAGCAGACAATGGAGTGTTAGCAGAATATATGAAGAAAGCAAAAGAGAGAGATTGGGACAATTGTGACTGAAAAATAAAATGTCCAAACAACAAAAGGAAGAGAAAAATTATTTTATTTTGAATTTATTAACTGGAATATGTCAGCTGGAAATGTATATCACTGATGTCTTTTTTTTTTTCAGTACAAGAGGAAATGAAGTTAGAGTTTTATTTCCCCAGTGTTGTGGTACATTCCAAGTCTGGCTTTTGGGGTTCCTAGTTCAATCATTGCCTTCATATTTCTAAATTGTGATCCCTTGTTCTCTATTTGATGATGATCTGTCTATGTTTTGCATATATGACTGAGCTGCGGTATTCAATTTGTGTAGTTTCTGTATAGGAGTCCTTCTTCTTCTCTTTTCCCAGTAGGAGATGTATTGGTTTTCTATGAGGTATATTGGTTTTATATTTTTGGTGCTGACTTTTTGTATGTAGAGTTTGATTCTGTGTGAATCCTGGTAGGGCTGTTATGATATGGTAGGTTTGCTATGGGTTCTAAATGAGCAGGATTTTTTAGTGCTTCCTAATGTACCTGGCACTGGAGGATGATAATGTAGAAATATAGTATTCTTTCTTTATCCTCACTGTCCATGCAAATGGTATTAAGACACTCATTAAGAGGCATGTTTACTAAAGGTTAATGCGTATTCACAAATGTTAACACACACTAAGGGGCATGTTTACTAAACTCCGAAATTGTGCGGGTCCCCGTTAGTGTGCGTGTGCCATATAAGAAGTGGGCGGTTCAGGCAGAAAAACGAAAAAAACGATCGTACGTGTGCGCGTCGCGCTAATGTGCGGGGCCCACATTAGCGCGTGGGAAGGCTAAGTGGGGCGCTGCTGGGCACCTATAGGAACATAGCTGTAGCACAACAGTGAAGACACTAACCAATGGTGCAGGGGCCATGGGTTCAATCACCCAGTGTGCACAGCAAAAAAAGGGCTGCCTGAGGCATGAATAGTAATGGTTAACAAATGTTTTAGGAGGCATACTAATTTTGGGCGGCTTTAGGCATTGCGCTGTTATGTTTGGGCGGCAGTAAATAATTTTGGGCGGCATTAGGCGTTACACTGATAAATTTGGGTGGCTTTAGGCATTGCGCTGTTACGTTTGGGCAGCAGTAATTAATTTTGGGCGGCATTAGGCATTGAGCTGATAAATTTGGGCGGCATTAGGCATTGCGCTGCTAATTTTGGGCAGCATTAGGTGATGCGCTGTAAATGTTGTGCGGCATTAGGTGGGGCGCTGTTCACCTTGTGCGGTTTGGGCGGCAGTAGGCGGTGCGCTGTTAGTTGTGGACGGCATAAGGTGGTGCACAAATGTCCATACACAGGAACAGAGCCGTAGCACAATGGTGAAGACACTAATCAATGGTGCAGGGGCCATGGGTTCAATCCCCCATTGTGCGCAAAGAAAAAGGCCAGCTGAGGCACCACCTTTGATGGGTAAAAGTGGTTTAGGAGGCAAATTTATTTTGGACGGCATAAGGTGGCGCACTGTTCATTTAGGGCGGCAGAAGGCGGCGCACTGTTCCTTTTGGGCGGCAGAAGGCGGCGCACTGTTAATTGTGGGCAGCAGGAGGCGGCGCGCTGATGGGCATAAGGCTGCGTGCTGATGTGTGAGGAGGCAGTTTAATAGTGGGCGGCAGAAGTGGCACGCTGATGTGCAAGAACAGGAACAGAGCCATAGCACAATGGTTAAGACACTGACCAATGGTGCAGGGATCAGGGGTTCAATCCCTCACAATGCCCAGTGAAAAAGGCTGTCTGAGGCAGTATGTATTATGGTGTGGAGTGCTGTAGGAGACTTTTTAATTTTATTTTGTTATCACTACTAGCAAACGCACTCTCACAGCGTGTTAACATAAGGTGGCCCATAAGGCACATGTTACAGTGCACTGTCCGCCAAGGCACCCTAGAATGTCCCCTATAGGGCACCATGTATGTTGCGACACAGGATAATGTATAGTGCACCCTATATGGATGGCAACCATAAGGTGGCCTATAGGCGCCCTATAAAGCACCCTCAGAGGCACCTTATGGGTACAGTACGCCAAGGTTGTTTTTGCTGGCATAAACATATGTACATCAAAAACAGATCATGCTCTGGATGACCCTATCACAGAACCCCACTGTGGGTTTGAACCCATGACCTCTGGCTTCACAGGCAGTGACATAACCATTGGGCTACTGCTCTATAGCTCTAAGCAAGCCCCTGGCTGGCTGCAGAGAGCCTGCATGTCACTTCACAGACAGTCTGCTTATGTAAACAGGATAGGGTTAGGCCACCCATACCCATGATGCACTGCACATGCAAATCAGCTGTCCACAGATGCACTCAAGATGGGGAATGCACCCCTAAAGCTCCCCGGCCTGGTAGGGGGAAGTGTCCGTGTGCACCCACACAGCACCTCGGCCTGGTAGGGGGTCCTGAGCGGGTGGACTACCGGCAAAGAGTAGCTACACACCGTCACTTTGTGCGGGTACTGTGCTCACCCTGAGGGTGTGATGTGGCACCCAGGACCAGGTCCACAACACCTTCGATGGCTGAAGGAGGCCATGCCAGAGCTCCAAAGCAGTAATAACCTGTGAGAGAGGTAGGTGCTGCAGAAACATCTTGGATATCTCTGTCTGTCTCAGTCAGGGGAAAAACCCCCCCCCCCCCCCACCCCCCCCCCCCCCATGGACCCCCAGTTGGGCCATGCACCCCCTCCTGAGGGCAGCAATCAGGGTCCCCATCCTACTTCCCCCTGATGGCAGTAGAGTGGACCATCAACACCAGTTCTGCTGGGGAACAGACACCCTACAGGGCAGTCAAAGCAGCTCCACACACACATCCATAACACAATAATCAGACAGACATTAGGCCTGGATATTCAAAGATGCACCCCACCACTATCTGATATTCTCCTGCAGCAAGCCATCAGCCACTGCACCCTGCAAGGCGCTCCATCAAGACACATACCAGCTGTGAACAGTCTGCTGGTTAGCCCTGATAGAAATGCATGCACCCAAAACTGGGATGGCAGCACACACAAGCAGATAAGTCAGTGACTAGAACCCCACAGGGAACCCATATATATCACATGAGAGAAACACTATATAGCACTATGGGGGTGCCTAGCCATGCTGTCGTCACTGCACACTTAGGGTGAGAGTGATCCCCCAGCAGCACATACAGAGGTCACCCAGTCTGTGTAGGTGGTGGCCGGGCACTACAATGTCCCAGCCAGTGCCCTATGCCCTGTGCTGATGCATCCTGGCCAGCCCACACTGTCTGAGCTATACCCATGGTACCTTGCTACTCATTATGCACATTGGCAGGCCAATACTGGCAACAGTGCTGGCAGTGTGGACTGTGGAAGGGGTTTGCAGCCAACACACACTGTATAGACCAGGGGTCTCCAACTCCAGTCCTGGAGGGCCGCAAACCAGTCAGATTTTCAGGGTATCCCTAATGAATATGCATGAGATATATATGCATTAGAAATAGCCTGCCATACTGACTGGTTTGTGGCCCTCCAGTGCTGGATTTGGGGACCCCTGCCGTACACCTCTGTCATGTATGATTGTGAGTGGGCAAGGTACAGATGTCCTCGACATCAAAAGGGTAGATAGAATGTGTCACATCCCTCCTCATTTCTCACCACCACCAAAAAGTTGTCTAATAGACAATATTTTGGTGGTGGTGTGAAGCGAGGAGGTATGTGACACATTCTATCTACTCTTTTGATGTCGAGGACATCTGTATCTTACCCACTCAGAATCTTAAATGACAGAGGTGTAAGGTGGGGGTCCCCAAATCCAGCACTGGAGGGCCACAAACCAGTCAGTTTGACAGGCTATTTCTAATGCATATATATCTCATGCATATTCATTAGGGATACCCTGAAAACCTGACTGGTTTGCGGCCCTCCAGGACTGGAGTTGGAGACCCCTGGTATAGACAGACACACACTCCCACACCTATGCCAGCATTGTACTACTATTGAGGAGGTTATTAGCCTTGCCCACCACACCGGTCCTGGGCATGGTACAGGCACGGATATGGTACGCAGTACTGCTGGGGGTCACTCCCCAGGGTGGTAAACACCGTCGGAGGCCAGGCCTGGAGCCCGCACCGCAGACACCAGACAGATTGTTCGGATGGGGGTCAAAGAGCAGTATGTGCGTAACGTAGGGATATCTATCTGCCAGTACCCCTAGCAAACGTTTCAGAGCTGTGTACCGTATACCTCAGGTGTAGGGTGACATTGCTAAGGTATGCAAGTGCTAGTATTGGGAGATGCACGCAGGGCCCAATGTCCTGCCTCTCCAGGAGGCATTGGCCAGTGGGGCCTGTGGGTGTGGGTGTGGGTGTGTCTGCCCCTGTTGGCTGCTGCTCTACGGCAGAGGTTCCCAACTCCAGTCCAGGTTTGCAACACACTGTTTGGGTTTTCCTGCTGTCCCTCATGAATATGCATGAGCTACATCTACATGCCATGGGGGTGGTGCACAGATATATAGCACAGGCATTTGTATGAGTGGCAGCATGGAACCTGAATGGTGTATGGCCCACCAGGACTGCATTTGGGGGACTCTGCTCTAGGTACTGCCCCTGTTCATGGTGTCTGTGCTCAGTGGGGTAAAAGATAGACGTATTACCATTGCATATGTCCTCTGCACGAAGGGTGTGTCCTTACTATCACTGTTTAGTTGTGGGAAAAATATGTGGACAGGATTGGCAGTAGCCCCAGCTGGGCTTTGAACCTGTGACCTTCTGTTTTTGCACGCACTGTCTGTGTGCACTGCACCACTGTGTAGCCACAGATTTGCTGAATTCCCTGGAAAGTCCATGACTATGCATCCGACAGGGCCTGTCTGTTGCAGTGGACGGTGCCAGCCTGCACATGGCTAGGCCACTATCTGCTGTGGCTAGCAGCCACTGCCCCCGCCACCACTTGTACTCGTCCGCCAACATGTTCCTCTCTCAGGAAATGCAGATGACCTGATTGCGTTGTGGCACTCCGGGACTGCATTTGGGGGACTTGGCTGTAGGTAGTGCCCATTGTTATGGTGTGTGTGCGGTGTACGGTAAAATATGGGTGTTTGCACCATGCTTATGTTCCCTGCAATACAGGGGTGTCTGTGCAATCTTTGTTTAGTGGTGGGTAAAATATAGGGACTGGGCTGGCAAGAGCCCCAGCTGGGATTTGAACCTCTGACCCTAGAGGTATTGGCTCTGTCTGCTGCACCACACTGTGGTTACAGTGACAGTGCAGTCCCTGGAGCTAGTAAACCTGGCAGGATGGAGTCGCAAACCCTGCTCTGCGCATTTTTACTGTGGGCGCATTCACCCTGTCTGGTGACAAACGTGCACATAAACCCCGGAAATGACCACAGAAAATGGGGGACAAAATATAACCACGCTGGGCAACAGTGATATTAATGGGCAACCATAAGAAAAACTCCCAGGAAAGCTCCAAAAAACAGGAATTGTTTTTTGGAAGGGTCTCCGCTCCGTACACCTTTCCAAAAATCATTTATTTTTTCTGGAGCTTTCCTGGGTGTGTTTTTTAGTTTTGTCCATTACTATAACTGTTCCCCAGCTGAATTACTATTTTTACTATTTTTGGTGTGGTCATTTTCTATTTTTAATTGCACTTTTGGGCTGTGCACATGTATCACACTGCTCACGTTTTGCAGGTTTCCCAGGTTTTGCTGTACATTGCTGACGGAAATGGTTTCTCTTACCTTTAAATGCATTCTACCGCGAGTGTTTCACTTGCGGTATTTTTGCTTTGAAATTCGGCCCCGATAATGTGCGGGGCGCCTCTCCCCTCCCCTTCCCCGCCCATTCACCCCGTCTCTCCGCCCCTCGGGAGTCTTCCTCCGCCCTCCGTTAGCCTTTCCTCGCCTCTATCGGACATTTGCGGGCCCGTACTTGTGCGGGGCCCGTTAGTGTGCCGCGCACCTGTGCGGTGGTGACACGCACGTGTGCGGGGTGCTTGAGAGCACTTAAGTACCGCTTTTAGTGCGCTATTGTGCGGATGCGCAAATGTGCGTTTTTTAGTAAACATGCCCCTAAGTGCAGCAGCACCATTTATTTCTATGGGTGTAGTGAAATTTAATGCACATTAATGTTTACTAAACATGTCCCTAATTCATTTCTGGGACAAAAAAGAACTCCTCTGAAAGCCTCCTAAAATTTTAGATGGGCTGCATATAAATTTTAAAATTTAATATATGCAAATGAGGCCCAGTGGTTAGGGAGGGGGCACCAGGTTCGCAAGTCGCACAGGGCGCAGTTATAGCTTGGTATGGCCCTGGTTAGAATACTCAGATTTCTAGCTTAAAATTTGCTTATACTGGAGAAGCTATTTATCTTTGATATTTAGAATATGCATAAACTTGGGGCACTTAAGAAAACGAAAATCATATTTCTTAGCAGTGTTGACACTCAAACATTGATTTGATAGTTAAAATCTCTGCTAAATAGCAGTGCATTCTATGATCCTCATTTGTTACTATTTTCATCTGTACTGTTTAATCAACAGAACATAAATGGCATTTTATTCCTCTTTACATTAAGTTAAGGGTAAGGCTTCTTGAAGAATAGTTGCCAGTGATATATGCAAATATTTGATTCTATTTTTGAAGAAACCTGAATAAGTCCTATAAAACTATATGCACTGCAAAATCACCTTCTGGATAAAAGTATACAGCTGAAGGATGCATAAAAGTTTGCAGCAAATTTGCTATGGATTAGGTAAGGCACTCACAGTCGGGGTTTGTTTTATGAGGGAATGGCCTGGAATGCAGTCCCAATATCTCTTTCAGACTCTAGATCAGCGGGGATGTTCTTCTCCAGCCCCGCTCTTCCAGGCAGCTTGCAGATAAGAGGGGGAGAGGTGCAAGCTTGGAGCACATTAGAGAATCACTCTACTCCCTAATCCAACCTCTCTTCTCCTGATGTTCTTGCCCCAGCCCACCTGCCCTCTGCCCTAGGTCCATAATTATACTTCCTTTTTTGATTACAAATTAAGCCCTTCTGTAATAAGTTCTTCAGTGGCTTTTTAGCAGTTTGAAAGATAATAATAAAAGGTAGTGAATGTATAGATCCATTATCAAAAATTAATTAATATAGAGGTCAATTCCATAATGTGCACGTCTGGCCTGCGGGCATGTCTAAATTGAATACATGGAAACACAAAAAAAGAGCCTAAGCTCTCGCAGAAGGGAGAACTAAACACAAAAAAGTGTGACCTCCGCACGCCTCTCGCTTTTTTGTGTTAAATTGAAAACGTGCCTGAATGAAACCTGATTCCACAGCTGTGGGGACAGACACAACTGCAGGCACCGAATTGTGGAGACAGATGTACTCGGCGCAACCTGTACAAAACACTATGGTGTACGAAAGATGGGTATATGCCACCAATGATTGTGTATGTCCCCATGCTCATCGTATTCAGATAAGCTGTACATATGTGATCCTGCCTATCTCCGAAAAATACCCTCAAATGGAAACGCCTCACTTTAAAAACATGCATCTCCTAAGCTGCTGTGCTCATGGATAGCGATGGGTTGATCCAAAATTACATTGAAAGCTGAAGATACATATATATGGTGCAAGCGACAATAGTGACTCGGTGACCAGGGAGTTGGACTGAGGGAGATCCCTAGATGTGGTGTATTTAGATTTCAGTAAAGCCTTTGACACTGTTCCTCACAGGTGACTTATAAACAAACTGAGCACCCTAGGGATGGACTCTAAAGTTATTGCTTGGGTTAGAAATTGGTTGGGTGGGAGGCAACAAATAGTACAGGTAAATGGAGCTCACTCTGAGGAGAAGGTTGCTGTCCTCTATAACTGATATAGCACTCCAGGTAAATGGAGCTCACTCTGAGGAGAAGGATGTTATCAGTGTGTGCCCCAGTGATCTGTCCTTGGTCTGATTCGTTTTAACATCTTTGTTAGTGATATAGCGGAAGGGCTGTCGGGTAAGATTTGCCTCTTTGTAGATGATACCAAAATCTGCAATAGAGTATACACCCAGGAAGGTGTAGATAACATAAGGAGGGATCTAGCTAAGCTTGAAGAATGGTCTACAATTTGGCAGCTGGGATTTAATGTTAAAAAAATATAAGGTCATGCATTTGGGCTACAGCAATCCAAGGGAGCAATATAGTATAGGGGGTGAAGTACTTTTGTCCACTAAAGAAGAGCGGGACCTAGGCATGGTTGTGTCTGATGATCTTTACGTAGCTAAATAGGTAGAAAAGGTGACGGCAAAAGCTAGAGGGATGCTTGGGAGTATATGGAGAGGAATGGCTAGCAGAAAAAAGGAGGTGATAGTGCCTCTGTATAGGTCTTTGGTGCGACCTCATTTGGAGTATAGTGTGCAATTCAGGAGACTGCACCTTCAAAAGGATATAAACAGGATGGAGTCAGTACAGAGGGTGGCTACTAAAATGGTTAGTGGTCTTCATTATAAAGCATTTGAGGACAGACTTAAGGATCTTAATATGTACACCTTAGAGGAAAAGCGGGATAGAGGTGATATGATTGAGATGTTTAAATACCTCCGTGGCATAAATATACAGGGAGAGAGCCTCTTTCAATTGAAAGCAAGTTCTGCTACGAGGGGACATGAGATGAGGGTGAAGGGGGATAGATTCAGGAGTGATATTCGGAAATATTTCTTTACGGAAAGAGTGGTGGATCCCTGGAATAGTCTCCCAGTGGAGGTGGTAGAGATGAGGACAGTAACTGAATTCAAAAAAGCATGGGACGAACACAGAGGATCTCTAAAGGAATAAAGGGGACTGTTGTAGTCGTTGATATGGAAGGACAGACTAGATAGGCGATGTGTTTTTTTCTATCATCATATTTCTGTGTTTCTATGTCTGTGGCATGCCCAGAACACTACATAGCAATCACAGTGCACTGTAATGTAGTAGAAAAACAAGTAAAGAGTGATCTGTTTGGCACAGGATTTAGTGCAGCACTACATACATTGCAGTAGAAGACCTCTGTATGTATGCATGTTGTGAGCATCTCTGGAACATATCTGTACAATGCAAAGTATGGACCTGAACAAGGCAGAACAGGAACCCCATAGTGAACTGCCCAAACATATCTTTGTCACTAAGAAGGGGCCCTCAGAATGACAGCAGTCAGCAGTGCAATCACCACACAAACATGCCCAGAGACACCATCGTCGCTCTCTACAACTGTGCACATTTGCAGAGACCATGAAGATGCACTTGGGCATATTGTATTGCTTTTTGCACTGTTGCAACCCTTCCTTCTGAAGGTCCCCTAGTAATGACAGGGGGTAAGCTATTGAGGACCTATTCTGCTTACTTCTGCCTGTTCTTACTGGCACCTGGTGACGCTGCAGTCATCCCTACAGTCAAGCTACCTACCAGCCATTCCTTCTTCCCCCAGATATGTGGATGAGCAATCTAGATCCCCCTATGCAGCCCTCCAACCACACACACACACACACACACACACACACACACAAACACACTCCCATGTGCAGTCCCACAGAAACATACTGCTGCCAAAAGGATGCCCTGCACCAATTAACTTAGCAGATATAAAGCTAACCTTAGAAATCAGTATTTCTCAACCCTACAAATACCTGCTTCCTACATTCTGAAATGTATACATACATACATATCTACAAAGATGGATCTGAAACAGATACAGGACTGAATGAGGCCCAAACAGACCTTCCAGTATATCAGTCTCAAGGGCCAAAACTGGTATATGCATTGTATAGCATAGGTCCACTTATCTAACCAACCGATACCGTGCACTGTGCACAGAATATATGACATCTAGCCACTGCCGTACTACATCCCCAATATTGTGTTCCTATAGGAAGCACATATGACCTTATCTGCATCTGGGGAATGTACACATTGAAAGGTGCAACTTGTGAAGATCCACTGTGTAGAGCACAACGCTCCAGCCGGCTGGGTGCTGCACATAGTACCGATAGATGGGATTTATTTATTTATTTTATTTTTATTTAGCAAGCATTTGTAGCCCGCTCCTTCCAGCGATCAGAAGCGGGTAGGATTACTATTGTGAAACTGCCGAATCAAGGCAGGTACAAATTTTGTTTACATACAGATTGTCAGAAAAGCACATCATACAGAGTTAACACTTCTTAGCTATGGGGGAGTTCATTTACATATATACATAAATACATATATACAGGATAATCTTCTTGGGTTCTTCTGTTTCGGGTAGGAGGTTGCAATCTTACTAGGTTGTTGAGGAAGGAAGGTGCTAAGTTGTGGATGAGTTTGAAGGTGGTTGTTAGTATTTTGTATTTTGTGCGAGCTGTTATGGGTAGCCAGTGTAATTGAATTAGTACTGGTGTGATGTGGTCACTTAGATTTTTCTTCATTATGACCCTGGCAGCTACATTTTGTGCCATTTGTAATATGTTTAGGGTTTTTTTAGGTAAACCTTGTAGGATGGCGTTGCAGTAGTCAAAATGTGGCATGATGAGTGCTTGGGCCACTGTTCTGAAGTCTTGGGATCAATAATATTCCGAATGGGTTGGAGCACTCTAAGCTTGTGGAAAACTGCTCTGTTGGTCTTTCGGAGGTGTTTTTCCATCTTTAGGTCACAGTCAAATGTGACTCCTAGATACTTTATTTCTTTTTTTGTTTGGTAAGTGTTGTTACATAGTGTTATTGATGTGGGAGGGTCAAAATTCGGTTCTTTGGAGATATACATTACTTCGGGTTTTTTGTGATTAATTGACATACTACTTTGTTGTAACCAGTCTTGCATCTCTCCGATACATGTCTCCAGTGGGTTGTAGTCTGGGTTTTTAGTGTCTAGTTGTGTGTATAGCATGATATCATCGGCATAGATGTGGTAATTAATTTCGTGCCGTGAGAAAATTTTGCATAGTGGCTGCATATATATGTTAAACAGAAGTGCTGAGAGAGCAGAGCCTTGGGGGATTCCCTGTGTTTGTGAGAAAGATTCTGCTTTTTCTCCGTTGAATTGAACCTGTTGTGTTCGATTTGAGATGTAGGATGAGAACCATTTTAGTGGGGTTCCTGTTATTCCTATTGATTTTATCCTATTTATGAGGGTCCCATGATTAACTGTATCAAAGGCAGCTGAGATGTCAATGAATACAAGAATGTACATTTTCTTTTTGTTTTCAAGGCCCTTTAGGAGGTTGTTAAGTAGAACTAGTAACAGGGTTTCAACTCCATGATGTTGCCTGAAGCCATATTGCTGGTCATCAAGAGGAGCACTGTCAGTCAGATGGTCTTGGAGTTGTAGAAGGACCGTTTTTTCTATGATCTTTGCCAGGAATGAGATACTTGATATGGGACGGTAGGAGGCTGGGTCTTCTCCGTTGAGTGTAGTGTTTTTTAGGATCGGTCTAATGACTGATTTCTTTAGTTCTGAGGGCATGATTCATTGTTGTGGGGATAGGTTAACTATGTGTGCTATGTGAGGTGCTATGTCTTGTTTCACTGCCTTGATCCAGGATGCAGGACAGGGATCTAGTGGGGAGGTGGTGCTTTTCAGGCTTGTGACAATGGCTGTGATTTGCTTGGTTCCTATTTTGTGGAAGTGCTCCCATAACTGGTTTTGCGTTGTGTTGTTCTCACTTCTGATTTGCGGTGTTGGTGGGGGGGGTGGAGGACCAGGGGCCGTCAGTTTGGTCGCGTAGTGGTTTGCCAGTGTTTGGACCTTGATGGATTTGTTGAGGTTGGCATTTTGGTCGGTTTTGGTTAGTGATTTGACTAGTTCAAATAACTCTCGTGGGCGATTGATTGCCTTGTTTAGGATGTTGGTGTGATGTAATTTTTTTGCATTGTTCACGTCGTCTTTGTATTTTGCGAGATGGGCCATGTATTTAGTTTTGAGATCGGAGGATTTGGTTTGTCTCCATTTTCTCTCCATTTACGGAGCTCCCTTTTTGATTTTATTAGAGTTCCTGTGTACCAGGGTTCCGAGTTGATCTTATGTGGGTTTGATGTGTGTTTCAGAGTTGGGTTAGATGTATTTTGGATGTGTGTGTTCCATCTGTTAGTTAGTTCGTCTAGGTCTGTGGACTCTAGGTTTATGTGGGATGCAATGGTGCTTATGAGGTGTTCCTCCTCGTTGAGTTTGCTGAATTTCCTAATGGGGTTGGTCATTCTCATCTCCTTTGAGTTTTTGGGTTGGCACTGTAGTTTAAGTTTACAGTTGATTTGGTGGTGGTCTGACCATGGTACTTGAGTTATGTTATTATAGGTGGTTCATTGCTTTGTTGTGGATTTCTGGGTATGAAAATCATATCTAGGATGTTTCCTCTATCGTGTGTGGGGTTGCTTATTATTTGTTGGAAACCCAATTGGTCGATGGCTTCATAGAAGGAGTCCGTGTGGGACGGAGGAATTGATGCTAGGTTCAAATCTCCGAGGATGATCTGGAATTTTTTGCTTTGTGTGGATGTGATGGTTTCTAGTGCTGTGGCTAGTGTTTCGTGCTGTGGTGAGGGAGGTCGATAGATTAGGCAGATAGATAATGCCATGCTCTCGACTTTAAGTAGGTCAAGATCTGGATTTGTGACCGTAGATGTGGTTGTGAGTTGAAGGCTGGTTTTGGCTGCTATAAGGACTCCGCCTCCTCTTCTGTTGATGCGTGGGCAGTTGTATAGTTGGTATCCGGGCTTCTGTATTTGGTTCATTGTTGCAGAGTCTGAGTCAGTGAGCCATGTTTCTGTTATGCATAGGATATCTGGTTGTTCGTCAGTTAGAATGTTGTGGATAATATGCGTTTTATTCCTTATTGACCTAGCATTAATAAGGATAATGTTACATGTGTGATGTTCTTGGTGTGTGGTTCGTGTGAATTGTATTTGAGATCCAATAGTGTTCTTTGCTTTGGTTTTAGGGTGTTTTTGAGATTTGTTCCCTTTGATATGGGTGTGTCGTTGGGGTAATTTACTTGGTGTTTGTGTGGTGGTGATAGGATTTAAGTTGTATTGATGCAGGATGGGTAATGGAGGGGGGGGGGTGGAGAAGGTAGATTGGTGTATATAGTAGAGGAATGCAGTATTGTGAGTGTGGGATGGTTCTATATGAAGATGTTAGTATACACATGCACAAAATCAGGAAGGTGTGAGCAGGCTCCATTTTATGTCTGCCAGAAATACTTGGATTTTGGATTCGAGTGGCGCAGTGTGGGGTGAAGTCAAGGCAGCTGGCCTAGAGATGAGTTAGTGTAGGCCGGCAAGATAGTTGTTGGGTACCAACAGTCTAGCAGGGATAGATGGGTTGGGGTACAGCGTTTCTTATTATTTTAACAAAATAGGGATACAGTCCTAACGTTCCTTATCACTCAGTATAAACAGATACAGTATTGTGCGATACAGTCCTATCGTTACCTATCATTCAGTATAAACAGATACAGTATTGTGCGATACAGTCTTAAGGTTATTGCAAGAAGGTTATTGGGTTACTGCATTGAAATGTAACAACTTGCTGGTTAGAGATACTTTGTTTCATTTAGCTCTAAATAAACAGTAGTAGCCTTTAGAGTTGGTAGGGGTTTACAATGTAACAGCTGGCTTGAGGAGAACAGGGCTTGTGACAGTGGGGAGTTTACACATTATATATACAGAGGTATGTTGGCTCCTACTTGGGGGGGGGGGGGTTAGGCCAGGGTTGCACAGTGGTCTTTTGCATCAGGAGGTAGATAAGTCCAGTAATTGTTTACCTGGGTGATATCGTTGTAGTTGAAAGCTCTTGATGTCGAATTTTGGTCCAGCTATGGGAATCTCGTGGAGCGTGGTGGTCGGGACCGGCGAGCTCAGACCCGGCCTGGGGAGCTCAAGCCGTCAGTCGTTTGATTGTTGCACTTTCGTTTTCTGTCCGTTATCGGAGTTTTGGTCATGTGAGTCAGGCTTCTTGATACTTGCAGCCTTGTTGCGGTTGAGTGGATGATGTTTCAACTGCGCCTAATCTCCACCGCCTAAGGGCCACCGCCAAAGGGCCCTCTGGCGAGGCCCTCAGGCGCGGGCGCGCCCTGTAGGGACGCCGCTTTTATGCGGTTCTGCCTGCGTGCGTGTGAGCCTCCCACTGCCCGGATTGGGCAGGAGTGTGTGGAGGGAGGGCTCCCACTGCCCGGATTGGGCAGGAGTGTGTGGAGGGAGGGCTCCCACTGCCCGGATAGGGCAGGAGTGTGTGGAGGGAGGTCTCCCACTGCCCGGATAGGGCAGGAGTGTGTGGAGGGTAGGCTCCCACTGCCCGGATAGGGCAGGAGTGTGTGGAGGGAGGGCTCCCACTGCCCGGATAGGGCAGGAGTGTGTGGAGGGAGGGCTCCCACTGCCCGGATAGGGCAGGAGTGTGTGGAGGGAAGGCTCCCACTGCCCGGATAGGGCAGGAGTGTGTGGAGGGAGGGCTCCCACTGCCCGGATAGGGCAGGAGTGTGTGGAGGGAAGGCTCCCACTGCCCGGATAGGGCAGGAGTGTGTGGAGGGAGGGCTCCCACTGCCCGGATAGGGCAGGAGTGTGTGGGGGAAAGGCTCCCACTGCCCGGATAGGGCAGGAGCTTCACCAGGGCGGTTGGAGGGCTAGCGATGCTCAGCGGCTCCCACGAAGTAGGGACGCCGCTTTTATGCGGTTCTGCCTGCGTGCGTGTGAGCCTCCCACTGCCCGGATTGGGCAGGAGTGTGTGGAGGGAGGGCTCCCACTGCCCGGATTGGGCAGGAGTGTGTGGAGGGAGGGCTCCCACTGCCCGGATAGGGCAGGAGTGTGTGGAGGGAGGGCTCCCACTGCCCGGATAGGGCAGGAGTGTGTGGAGGGAAGGCTCCCACTGCCCGGATAGGGCAGGAGTGTGTGGAGGGAGGGCTCCCACTGCCTGGATAGGGCAGGAGTGTGTGGAGGGAAGGCTCCCACTGCCCGGATAGGGCAGGAGTGTGTGGAGGGAAGGCTCCCACTGCCCGGATAGGGCAGGAGTGTGTGGAGGGAGGGCTCCCACTGCCCGGATAGGGCAGGAGTGTGTGGAGGGAGGGCTCCCACTGCCGGTCTAGTGAAGGAGTGTGTGGAGGGAAGGCTCCCACTGCCCGGATAGGGCAGGAGTGTGTGGAGGGAGGGCTCCCACTGCCCGGATAGGGCAGGAGTGTGTGGGGGAAAGGCTCCCACTGCCCGGATAGGGCAGGAGCTTCACCAGGGTGGTTGGAGGGCTAGCGATGCTCAGCGGCTCCCACGAAGTAGGGACGCTGCTTTTATGCGGTTCTGCCTGCGTGCGTGTGAGCCTCCCACTGCCCGGATTGGGCAGGAGTGTGTGGAGGGAGGGCTCCCACTGCCCGGATTGGGCAGGAGTGTGTGGAGGGAGGGCTCCCACTGCCCGGATAGGGCAGGAGTGTGTGGAGGGAGGGCTCCCACTGCCCGGATAGGGCAGGAGTGTGTGGAGGGAAGGCTCCCACTGCCCGGATAGGGCAGGAGTGTGTGGAGGGAGGGCTCCCACTGCCCGGATAGGGCAGGAGTGTGTGGAGGGAGGGCTCCCACTGCCCGGATAGGGCAGGAGTGTGTGGAGGGAAGGCTCCCACTGCCCGGATAGGGCAGGAGTGTGTGGAGGGAGGGCTCCCACTGCCCGGATAGGGCAGGAGTGTGTGGATGGAGGGCTCCCACTGCCCGGATAGGGCAGGAGTGTGTGGAGGGAAGGCTCCCACTGCCCGGATAGGGCAGGATGTTCTGCAGGGAGGGCTCCCACTGCCCGGATAGGGCAGGAGTGTGTGGGGGAAAGGCTCCCACTGCCCGGATAGGGCAGGAGCTTCACCAGGGTGGTTGGAGGGCTAGCGATGCTCAGCGGCTCCCACGAAGTAGGGACGCCACTTTTATGCGGTTCTGCCTGCGTGCGTGTGAGCCTCCCACTGCCCGGATTGGGCAGGAGTGTGTGGAGGGAGGGCTCCCACTGCCCGGATTGGGCAGGAGTGTGTGGAGGGAGGGCTCCCACTGCCCGGTTAGGGCAGGAGTGTGTGGAGGGAGGGCTCCCACTGCCCGGATAGGGCAGGAGTGTGTGGAGGGAAGGCTCCCACTGCCCGGATAGGGCAGGAGTGTGTGGAGGGAGGGCTCCCACTGCCCGGATAGGGCAGGAGTGTGTGGAGGGAGGGCTCCCACTGCCCGGATAGGGCAGGAGTGTGTGGAGGGAAGGCTCCCACTGCCCGGATAGGGCAGGAGTGTGTGGAGGGAGGGCTCCCACTGCCCGGATAGGGCAGGAGTGTGTGGAGGGAGGGCTCCCACTGCCCGGATAGGGCAGGAGTGTGTGGAGGGAAGGCTCCCACTGCCCGGATAGGGCAGGAGTGTGTGGAGGGAGGGCTCCCACTGCCCGGATAGGGCAGGAGTGTGTGGGGGAAGGGCTCCCACTGCCCAGATAGGGCAGGAGCTTCACCAGGGCGGTTGGAGGGCTAGCGATGCTCAGCGGCTCCCACGAAGTAGGGACGCCGCTTTTATGCGGTTCTGCCTGCATGCGTGTGAGCCTCCCACTGCCCGGATCGGGCAGGAGAGTGTGGAGGGAGGGCTCCCACTGCCCGGATTGGGCAGGAGTGTGTGGAGGGAGGGCTCCCACTGCCCGTATAGGGCAGGAGTGTGTGGAGGGAGGGCTCCCACTGCCCGGATAGGGCAGGAGTGTGTGGAGGGAAGGCTCCCACTGCCCGGATAGGGCAGGAGTGTGTGGAGGGAGGGCTCCCACTGCCCGGATAGGGCAGGAGTGTGTGTGGAGGGAGGGCTCCCACTGCCCGGATAGGGCAGGAGTGTGTGGAGGAAGGCTCCCACTGCCCGGATAGGGCAGGAGTGTGTGGAGGGAGGGCTCCCACTGCCCGGATAGGGCAGGAGTGTGTGGAGGGAGGGCTCCCACTGCCCGGATAGGGCAGGAGTGTGTGGAGGGAAGGCTCCCACTGCCCGGATAGGGCAGGAGTGTGTGGAGGGAGGGCTCCCACTGCCCGGATAGGGCAGGAGTGTGTGGGGGAAAGGCTCCCACTGCCCGGATAGGGCAGGAGCTTCACCAGGGCGGTTGGAGGGCTAGCGATGCAAAAACATTATCGCATGGAGTCTTAGGACTATGTCACCAGTATTATTTGCAGGATTTGGGCATTGTTAGGGAACCCAAGCGTTGCCCCTTTAGCACACACAGCAAATGCCAGCATAGCTGGAATGTACACTAGTGCTCTTCTAGATACATTTGTGGGGGTGATTATTAATGTTACTTTGACTTACATCCTCCCTCTCTTCTGCTTTCTGTTCAGTAACACTACATTCTGTGGTTTTACAGATTGGAAACACACCAGTGCACAGCATATGTTTCACATCCATTCACCAATATGGGCTGCATTGAGGTACAGAGCAGAAAACTTTCTATTTCCTGTCCTTATTCCACTTTTCCACAGGTATATTGTGGATGTCAGCAAGGACTACTGTGGATGTATATGAGTCTCTCCTGAATATGCTTTATATGTCTCTTTGGCTGGCCATGTCCCTGCTGCACTCCTCTCACCTACATTCTGAGATCCCTGTTTTAGTGCCATGTATGTGTAGGGCCACGAAGGTTCAGAATACGGTTCTAGACATTTTCGTGGGAAAAACGTCTATCCCGTACATCCAGGCAACATATTTGCATTTCAGAATGACCCCCATAGCGTTTTAGTGAATGCAGTACCTATTTAGATTTAAAGAAAAATTTAAAACCAAAAATGCACATCTCCATTTCAACTTCTCTTATTCACTCATGCACCAGAGTTGTCTCCACATTAAACAGATTGACTATGTTGCAACCTTAGATAACAGAATGCAAGGCTATCAAAGGCTAGCATCTGTTAATGAATATTAAAATATGCATCCTATGCATCTTGAGATATCCCTGCATAATACCTTCTCTGCCTTGGCGAATGAGGATGCCCAATCCAAAGAAACTGAAGGGCCCTTAAATGAGACAGACAATGCCCAATCTCCTGATAAAGGACCAAATATGAAGAAAACCTCACCAAACAGCATACTACTACTACTACTACTTTGAGATTCCATCATCAGTGGCATCAACTTGGGAACACAGTTCAAAGGAGAGAAGATAGTCAGGTGCCTCCCGGGCTCTTCAGCCAGCAAGAACACAAACCACATTGTTGAAGTACTTAGCACAGAAAGTGAACACTCCAAACTTGATATTGTTATCCACTTGGGCACAAATGACCTGGCTAGAAACAGTGCCTCTACAGTCCAAAAGGACTTCTAATCTCTGGGAGAGAAACTCAAGCCCATTGTTAACACTGTTGCATTCTCAGAGGTTCTACCTGTGATTGGTAAGGGGGCAAAAAGGCTGCATCGCATTAACAGCTTTAATACATGGCCCCAGACCTGGTGCAAACAAGAAGGATTCAGATTTATTGGCGACTGGGGTAACAGATGGAACAACAAGAGACTATACTGTGCTGATGGACTACATCTCTCTGTCGCAGGGAAAAGAATCCTAAGTGAAAAATTCAAGCAATATGTGGATATGCATTTAAACTAGAAAAAGGGGGTGACGGATGTAGAAGGTCAAGCTCTGGATGTCACCCCCTACAAAAGCAGATTAAAATCAGAAACAGCCACACTTTTAAACCACACATCAAAAACAAGAGGGAAGATGTAGGCAGAACAAAATCAATGCTAAATACACACAAGCCAGGTAAATGCTGGAAAGCAATGAGCACAAATGCTCAAGGTTAGCCAACAAAGTTCCGGACCTGGACGCCCTAATGGTGGAAACGGATTTGGACATTGTGGCCATTTCAAAAACATGGCTAAACGAATTGCACGATTGGGATATAGCCATACCTGGCTATAATCTATTCAGAAGAGACAAAGAAAATGGAAGAGGAGGAGGAGTAGCCTTATATGTCAAAAGCAATATTAAAGCTACTGAAATGCAGGGGGCATGGGGAAAAGAAGAAGCACTCTGGATTGTGTTGGAAAGAGGAGATGGCACTGTCATCCATACGGCTGTAGTCTACAGACCTCCAACACAAAATGAAGAGATAGATAATGAATTGATTATAGATATTGCCAAGATAGCCACAAAAGGGGAAGCAATCATATTGGGAGACTTTAATCTATCTGATGTGGATTGGATTACTTCTTCTGCAAATCTGGAAAGAAGCAAAAAAATTGTGGATGCTCTCCAAGATGCGTTACTTAAACAAATGGTGATGGAACCAACCAGAGAAAGCTCAACGCTGGATTTAGTGCTCACCAACAGTGAGAGCATGTCAAATGTCTTTGTGCGTGCCCCTGTGAGCAGCAGCTATCATCACACAGTGTGCAAGCTCAAAGTCCTAAACTTCAAAAACACCGACTTCAATAAAATGGCCGAGTACCTAAAGGAGGAGCTGACAGGGTGGAAGGAGATAAGGGAAGTGGAATTGCTATGGGCTAAACTAAAGGTGGCAATAAAAGGGGCAACAAATAAATATGTAACAAAAGTAAACAAAAGCAAGAGGAGAAGAAAACCCATTTGTTTTCCAAAGAAGTGGCTGCTCAAATAAAGGCAAAAAACACAGCTTTCGCAAGATTCAAAAGCTCGCAAACAGAGGAACACAGAAATGAATACAGGATCAAATTCAAAGAGACAGAGAGAAATAGGGATAGAAAAATCAAAAGGCAGAGGAAAAGATGGCTAAAGATAAGTGTGGCGACAAAACCTTCTTCAGGTATATTCGGGAAAGGAAGATCAGGGGTGGACTTGCAGGACTCAGAAGTGCTGTGAACGGACTGGTGGAAAGTGACATTGAAAAAGCGAAATTGCTAAACGAATACTTCTGCTCTGTTTTTACTAAAGAAAGTCCTGGAGAAGGACCACCTGTGACTCCCAAATATTATAAAAATGGGAATGAAGTAGATACCACACCATTCACAGAAGATGATGTGTTAGAACAACTTGCAAAACTGAAAGTGGACAAGGCCATGGGAACAGATAGGATACATCCCAAGATTCTGAAAGAGCTCAGAAATGTTCTTGCAGGGCCGTTAAAGGATGTTTTCAACAGATCCTTGGAAACAGGAAAGGTTTCTCAGGACTGGAGAATGGCTGATGTCATACCTCTACACAAAAGTGGTGACAGGGAAGAATGTCAAACTACAGGCCCGTGAGCCTTACCTCGGTGGTGGGAAACATAATGGAGGCACTCTTGAAAGAGCGAATAATGAACTTTCTCAAAACCAACAGGTTGCAAGACCCGAGGCAACATGGTTTTACTGAAGGACGACCTTGCCAAACAAATCTGATTGAGTTCTTTGACTGGGTGACCAGGGAGCTAGATCAGAGACATGTGATGGAAGTCATCTACCTGGATTTCAGCAAAGCCTTTGATACTGTTCCTCATAGGAGGCTTATCAATAAGCTCAGTAGCTTGGGGATGGATCCTAAGATGGTAAATTGGATCAGAAATTGGTTGACTGACAGACGACAGAGGGTGATGGTAAATGGAGCTCACTCGGATGAAGGGAAGGTGATTAGCGGGGTGCCCCAGGGGTCGGTCCTGGGCCCGGCACTGTTCAATGTATTTGTGAGTGATATTGCTGAAGGACTAAATGGAAAAGTATGTCTTTTTGCAGATGACACAACAATTTGCAACAGAGTTGACTCCCTCGAGGAAGTGGTTAACATGAGGAAAGATCTACAAAAGCTGGAAGAATGGTCTAATGCTTGGCAATTAAGATTTAATGCAAGAAAGTGCAGAGTCATGCACTTGGGTAGCAGAAATCCAAGGGAAATGTATGTGATAGGGGGCGAGAGGTTAGTATGCACGGATCAGGAGAAAGACCTTGGTGTGATTATTTCTGAAGATCTCAAGGTGGCAATACAGTGCGACAAGGCAGTGGCAAAAGCCATGAGGATGTTGGGCTGCATACAAAGAGGAATCACCAGCAGAAAGGAAGAGGAACTTATGCCACTGTACAAGTCACTGGTGAGGCCTCACTTGGAATACTGTGTTCAGTTTTGGAAACCGTATCTTGAAAAGGATGTAAAAAGACTGGAAACTGTTCAGAGGAAGGCGACCAAAATGATTTGGAGCCTGCGTCTGAAGCCTTATGAGAAGAGACTTGAAGACCTAAACATGTACACTTTGGAGGAGAGGAGGGACAGGGGAGATATGATTCAGACCTTTAAATACTTAAAGGAAAATAATGTACAAACAAACCTCTTCCAAAGCGGGGAAACTGTAAAACTAGAGGGCATAACAGGAAGCTGCGAGGTGGTAAATTGAAAGGCAATGTCAGGAAATACTTTTTCACAGAAAGGGTGGTGGATGCTTGGAATGCCCTCCCAATGGAAGTGGTGGGGGCAAACACGGTGACGGAATTCAAAATGGCATGGGACAGACACAGTGGATCCCTTTACAGCAACAGGATAAAATAAAAATAAAGTGAACCTTCTAGTTTCTCAACAAATAGGGATGTCCTACATCGAGTGGTGGGTTCACCCCTAAACAGGGACGTGGGGAGGGGTGGCCTGCACAGAGAGGCAGGTGCACCTACTCTTGCCATCGTGCTGAGCAGACTAGATGGACCATGCTGGTCTTTATCTGCCATCATTTACTATGTTACTATGATAAGTGCCATCACAGCGCTCTTATTTCTGTGGGCACACTAATATTTAACACACATAACATGTGTTAACCTGATCAATCTTTATTAACATGGCCTTTTGACAGACTCTTAAATAAAACAAATACATTTATGAACTTAAGTAAAATGTTATTACAGTACATGTAATTCACATTTCACATTTATTTGATATACTACATATTCTAAGAAAATTATGAGGTTTACAATTACAAATACAATTAGGGGTATAAATAAATGAAAATTTACATTGGGGGGCCTGGGTTACAATATGTCTATGATAGAAAATAACACACAAGAGAGAAGACTGGTAAGGTAGACATATAAACGAAAGTCATGTCCAAAGTGCCAGAAAGCGGAATGAAAAATCTAACAGTGAATACAGAAAAGGCAAACATTAGATCAAATCAGGAGAAAATGGTTGTTGAAAGTAATGCCTTTAAAATGTTTTAAGTCTCTAGAATGGAGTTTCTAATTCTATATCCAGAAGTAATCTGTACACTGAAACCTTGTGGAGTCCAAACAAATTTTGAGATGAGATGGGATTATGAGATGTAGGTACGTATATGGGGACAAGCCATCTGAATATGAAAAATATTTTTTTCAGTAATAAAGAATCTTTGTTTTACAATATATAAGTTTGCTTCTTTCCTGATGTTTCCAAGATTAACCAGGGAAGAAGAAAAGAGTGTCTTACTATAAACTGGGGTCTTGCGGTTGGGCTCAGTTTCCCCATTCTCCACTGTTTCTGCTGGCCACCTGCAGGGGAGGGAGAGAAAACATGTTAAGCAGCTGGCATATGCTGTTGCAACACATAGAGCAGTCTCACCCACCACCTCTCCCGTTGCCCAAACACACCGCTAACCTTGGTGAGGAGGTAGGCACCTGTGGATTCATGCAGGTGTAGCAAAATTAGTTGACAAACTAACTCATGACAGAGTACACCTTTCACACATGTGAGCCCTTGCCAGAGCCTGCACCCTACCCAAATTCCTTAGCTAAATTGTAAACAGCTAAGATGTTTGAGGTAGCATCCCACTAACTGTCCATTGAGCTGTCTATTTTGCATTGGAAAACATTCAGCTTACCTACACAAATTTCCTTCTGTTTACAAAATGGTCACATTGCATGTTTATATTCCATACGCTTGCTCACCTGCAGGTCTTTTCAGACTGACATACATGCAAATTGGGGATGTGCAGAAACTATCTCGATGCATGTTTAAAAAGCAGATAAAGGCAACACCCTAGACCTTGTGTTCCCCCCTGACAATATAACTAAACACCAACAATAGCACCCCCCCCTAAAAAAAAAATTAACTCTGGTCCCTTGGTTCAACCATTCCATAATATGTTTCTCCTTACCACCAAGCTCCCCTCCACACATTCCTACCCCCTACCGAGGTCCAAGTTTCAGACCATTTGATAAAGAGACATTCCTTAATTCAAATATTCCTCAGCTAGATAATAACTCAAACAACCTTACTGAATTAATAACCATCTGGAACTCCACAATCAATACTCCAGCTAAACCATTAATAACCTCATCAAAACCCAATTGCAAGATATCCGAAAAATGGTACACACCTAATCTAGCCAAGTTAAAAAAAGAACTCAAAAAGATAGCACATAAATGGAGATCAAAAAAGTCCACTGAATATAAAGCACTATATATCTCAACCTTAAACTCATACAAGGAAGCTATAAACAATCCCAAAAAGATTAATCATATTAAAATCTTTTCCAAGGCTATCTACCGTCCAAGGGAGCTATTTGAAATCGTTAAGTCCCTAACCAAATCTCCTCTCCACAACCCACATAAAATATCACTCAGCCCACAAACCCTAACCAATCACTATGCAAGCAAGTTAAATAAAAAAAAAACTAACAGTCCCTCCCCCCTCTGTAATGCTATCAAATAATTTTATGGAGTGGAATTCTTTTTACCTCATTAGCAGCAAACAACTACTTGACACAATGTCAAAAATTAATACTACCACTTCCCCTCTAGATCTGTGTCCTGTTGCTTGGATTAAAGTGACAAAAACAGAACTATCCCCCTGCCTATTCAACATGGTAAATCAATCTTTATGCCAAGGAATCATGCCAAATGACCTTAAACTCACCGTAATTCGTCCCATACTAAAAAACAAATCCTTTGACAAAGACGACCCTTCCTCATATCGACCCATTGACAGTGTCCCCTTCTTGTATGCAAGAACCAATCCCCAATTCAGTGACAAATCTCAATGATACCAAAAAATCACCAAAGTAACCCCCATGGAAATTTCCAAACAATTATTTTTGTCGGATGTTACAGGAAAGGAACATGTAATGATACTATGTCCACCACTCAGTTACATCCATTTTAATCAGTATTTTATAAAACCATGAAACTCCACTACTTAGCTGGATAAGAAGAAACAAAACTCAAACTACTCAGGCACGACGTGCACGTTTCGGGTCTGTAGCCCTGTTTCAAGTGCTGCCATACTTCAATTCAACCGCCATCAAACGCTGAAATCAGCTGCTTCCTCAAAAGGGTTAAAGACTTCAGAGAATGGCTGTACTTCGCTGTCAATCACTTCTGATTACCAATGAAACTCCAGGACGCCCCACTGACCAGGGGAAGCCCTGGGATCATCAGATGACGTCAGTGAATACTGAGCCAATCGATCTCTTTGTTGAGACCATCAGGATGCACCGTCCGCAATTGAAAAATCCAACGCTGAAGTCTTTAACCCTTTTGAGGAAGCAGCTGATTTCAGCGTTTGATGGCGGTTGAATTGAAGTATGGCAGCACTTGAAACAGGGCTACAGACCCGAAACGTGCACATCGTGCCTGAGTAGTTTGAGTTTCGTTTCTTCTTATCCAGCTAAGTAGTGGAGTTTCATGGTTTTATAAAAAACTGATTAAAATGGATGTAACTGAGTGGTGGACATAGTATCATTACATGTTCCTTTCCTGTAACATCCGACAAAAATAATTGTTTGGAAATTTCCACGGGGGTTACTTTGGTGATTTTTTGGTATCAGTGTCCCCTTCTTAGCAAAAATCAATGAGAAAGTCACCCAGCTCCAACTGCAAGATTTTATAGACACAACAATATGGATTTCAGCCTTTTCCGGGGTTGAAACCCTTTTACTTGCTCTCTTTGACACCCTCATCCAATGTATGGACAACATTAAGCAAGCATTCATACTTATTTTTCTTGACATCTCCTCTGCTTTTGACAATGTAAATCATAATATCCTCCTCACTAGACTTACCCAAATAGGCATAAAAGGATTAACTCACAATTGGTTTAAATCATATATTTCCAACTGATTGCACTACGTGAAAATAGACCACGACTTATCAGAAACTTTCCCCCAAGAACAAAGAATCCCTCAAGGCTCTACTCTTTCTTCCCTACTGTTCAACTTGTATCTCCAACCAATTTGCTTCATTTTTAAAAAACATAAAATAAGATATCACATATATGCTGATGATATCATGTTGTACTTCCCTATAGACATGGTAAACCCCAACTACGACAGCCTAGCAGCATGCCTCAATGAAACAGAAGACTGGCTCCATGCCAATAACATGACCATCAATTACAACAAAACAGAAGTACTACATATTTACCTCTAGAAACCCTAACTTCAACCCTCCATCAGTAATTAACCTACATAGCATCACACTCCCAGTTAAACATGAGGTAAAATACTTATGAGTTATTCTGGACAAAACCCTCAGCATGACTGCCCACATAAAGCATACGGCCAAAACCATTTTTCTTTAAATTAAAGACCATTCAACAACTCAGACCCCTGACTGACACATATGACTTCAGATCAGTAGTCCAAGATTTAATCACACCCCACTTTGGCTACTGTAATAAAATTTTCCAAGGAACAACTAAAAATAATTTAAACATACTCCAAATTTATTTATTTATTTATTTATTTAAAGTCTCTTTTATACCGCGCTATTCAGCATCAGTGCGGTTTACAATAAACAACGAACATACACATTTCCAATAGTACTTTGTGTTTACATATGAACAGGAGAACAACTTGGCTAACAGGGTAACTATATACAATAACAATATATACAATTTAATGGCTTAAAACGTCACCACCAGAATAATCTTTAAGGCTCGCCTATCTGATCACTTCACCCCCATTTTGTAATCTCTTCACTGGCTTCCAATCACTAGCAGAATAAAATCAAAATCATAATGACAACGTTCAAACTAATCAACAATATAGCACCCTCTCACCTCTCATCCTTAATCCACACATCGCCAGATAATAGAGCTAGAAGACAGAATAACCTTAATACCCTCCTAGTTCCTACCTCAATTCAAAAAATTAAGCATATAACAAGTAACAGTGCATTCTTATATATTGCGCCCACCCAATGGAATACCCTCCTGGAAACACTAAGAAATTTCAAAGACCTCCAATTATTCCTAAAGGAATTCAAAACATTTCTGTTTATTCAACATTACAATAACCCCAATCCAGGGGCAGCTCTATGATCAGGCTGAGTGAGGTGGTAGTCTCAGGTGTCATCTTTTTGGGGGGTGGCAAAAATTGCCCCCAAAAAGACCGCCTCACTCGGCCTTCAAAATAATTTAAAAAACACAACAAAAAACACCCCGGCTGCAAATGCTGTTGCCGCTGCTGCTACAATGGCAGCAGCGGCAGCATGAAGTGCCCCGTGTCGGCCGCCTCCCCAGGAAAGCCCTCACAAACTGCACCCCCTGGTTCAGCTTTGCAGAGCCACGCAAAGGGAGAGTGTTTCCCTTTTGCGTGACTCTGTTAAAGCTGAGTTTGCGGTGGTGATGGGAAACACTCTCCTTTCGTGCGGAGTCACAAAAAAGGGAAACACTCTCCCTTCGCATGGCTATGCAAAGCTGAGACGGCAGGGGGGGGGGTTTGGTGAGGGCTCTCCTGGGGTGGCGGCTGCAGTGGGGCACTTCATGCAGTAGCAGCAGCAGCATTTGCAGCCGTTTCTCCCCCCCCCCCCCAGTTCCCTAAAGGTCTGAGCTGGGCTGGTGGGGGGTAGCACATTGGCTGATGGGGGAGGGGTTAGAACTGGAAATGGGCTGATTGGGAGGGGGCTAGGACTGCTAATGGGCTATGGGGGGGCTAGGACAGGAAATGGGCTGATGGGGGGTAACAACTGGAAATGGGCTGATCAGAAGG
Organism: Ichthyophis bannanicus; assembly: GCA_033557465.1. Classification (NCBI taxonomy): domain Eukaryota; kingdom Metazoa; phylum Chordata; class Amphibia; order Gymnophiona; family Ichthyophiidae; genus Ichthyophis; species Ichthyophis bannanicus. The sequence goes on along the minus strand of CM066035.1, from coordinate 449,549,533 downwards.
GGGGCTAGGACTGATAATGGGCTGATTTGTGGGGTTAGGCCTGGGAATGTGCTGATTGAGGTGCTGGGACTGGAAATGGACTTATTGGGGGGGGTAGGCCTGGAAATGGGCTGATTAGGGGGGCTAGGACAGGAAATGGGCTGATTGGGGTGCTAGGACTGGAAATGGACTTATTGGTGGGGGTTTAGGACTGATAATGGGCTGATGGGGGGCTAGCACTGGAAATGAGCTAGGACTGGTAATGGGCTGATTGGGGGCTAGGACTGGAGTGAGCTGATAAGGGGGATAGGACTGGAAATGGGCTGGGACTGGAAATGGGCTAATGGAAGAGGGGAGGAGAGTGTTGCTGGCCCTGGAAGAAAACTAGTGGCTAGGGCTACAAATGGGCTGATGTGGGAAGATGATAGAATAGGACTGAAAGGGAGCAGATACTGAGAGGGTCTGCCAGGGGGAGGAGTGAGCAAGGAAGGGAGCTGACACGGGGGAAGGAGGGGGCTGGAAAGGACCTGACACCTTGGATGTACTGAAAGGGAAATGGAAGAGAGCTGACACTTGGGGATGGTAGAAGATGACTGGGTAATGGGGAGCAGGCTGGAAGGGAGCTGACATGCGAATGGCACTGGAAGAGGGATGGACAGAGGGTAGGGCAACTAGAAGGGACCTGACTGGGGGAGGGGGGGTGTGGCACTGTGAATGGACATGAGCTGATACCTGAGATGGCGTTTGGACTAGAAGGGGCTGGACAGTGGGGAAGGAGGGGTACTGGAAGGGAATGGACACCAGTAGCAGTCGTGGGAATGCAAGGCAGTTGACATTGGAAGGTACTGAGAGGGGAAGACTGGAAAGGGGACTGATACTGGGGAGGGTTACTGGAACTGGAAATAGGCTGATGGAAGGAAGAAAACAAAAGAAGAGATAAGAAATGGCAGATGGACCATAGACCACAGAAGGAGAGCTAAGAGAAGACAGGAAAGCAGAAGCCTCAGATCGGGACCAGCATGATCACAGAATAAAATGGTCAGACAACAAAGGTAGAAAAAATAATTGTATTTAATTGTAGTGATTGAATTTTGTGTTATCTTTATATTTTACACAGTATGGGGGAACTGCATCTCTTATTTATCTGATGTTGCACTGCATGTGGACTCTGGCTTCTTGGGGTTTCAGTTTAAATTTTGTCTACATATTTTTATTTTTACTTTAGATTGTGGTTACTTATTCTGTACTTGGTGAGGGTCGATGTGAGTGTGTGACTGAGGTCAGGTGTTCTGTTAACATGGAGTTTGTACATAAAGTACTGTACTGTAGTAATTTGACTTGTTCAGCTTTTTAAATAGGTGTATGGATGTTCCAGGGCCCACTGTAGTATTTACAGTGACACTTTTTTTGGATGGGCTCCTTATGTGAGTTTTGGAAGTTTGTGCTGATATGGTATTTATTTTATTCTCTTATATACCACACTATTCTGCATCAGTGCAGTTTACATTGAACAAACTGAAATTACATTGAACAGGGCATTATGACTTGGAGATAACTATTTTACAGGGAACATGGGCTATGGAGGGTTAAGTGGCTTGCCCAAGACCACAAGGAGCACCTGTGGGACTAGAAACCCCAGTCCTTCCGGCCCAAGGTTGCTGTCCTCTAGTGGGATTTGAACCCCCGACCTTCCAGTCTGAAGTACCTTGCCCCAACCACTAGGCCACTCCTTCACTCCTATGGTACAGTATGCAGGTTTGCTCTTTGTTGCAGGGTTTTGTATTAGTTCACAATATGCCTGGTACTGGAGAATAGTGGTTGTTGTTGTTGTTGTTGTTAGTGAGATGAACAGAATCAGATTTTTTTTTAATATTGAGTTCTGTGGGTGAATGTCCTGGTTCTGCTCTGCAGCTACTGTGGATGCAAAATATATGTTGAAAAAGAAAAAGCAAGAATCATAACGCAGTTTATAACAACAAAATAAAAATGAGTTACAATTAAGTTTTATAAACTGTGCTGTTAGTTCTTGCTGTCTTTTAGTTCCTTGGTGTGCAAACAGGACCATACCTAGCCCTGTGCAAGCAGTGCAGCCGCACAGGGCGCAAAGGCTTGGGAGGTGCATTTCGGCTGTCTGCTGTTGCCCTGCCGCCGCTGGCAGGACAATAGCAGGCAGCCAAAATGCGTCCCCCCCCCCCCCAAATCTTTTTGCAGCACTTTAAGCAGGTCTGGTCCTTCCCTCCTCAGACGCAGGTCTGGTCCCTCCCTCCTCCTCTCTGTCAGAGCAGGGAGAGACAGATCTGCTTAAAGTGCCGGTGCCTTTCAGATCGGGCGCATGCCCCCTCCTCCTCCCCATACCTCCGTTCAGCGCCGCCTTGAAAAAAGAGGGCGGCAGTAGCAGGGAAAGAGCAAGCAGCGCTGGACGGAGGTATGGGGGGAGAGGGGGGCATGTGCCCGAGCTGCAAGTTGCACAGGGCCCGATTGCAGCTCGTTACGGACCTGTGTGCAAACATCTTGCATTTCCTCCATATATTCTAATCTGCTTTTTGGTTTGGTTCAGTCTCTGATTGAATTGACTGAAAAAGCCCCGCCCCCTCTAAGGTGTGTGTGTGGGGGGGATCTCATTCTTCGCCTCAGGCAGCAGATTGCCTTGAGCTGCCCCTGCCCCTGCCCCACTCACACCTCCTTACATCTCTTCCACACCAACACGACCTCTGAATTCCTCAGCTCTGACACATCAAAACAGCCATAAGCCCACCCTCACGCAATAACAATTCATGCCACAAGCCAATAAATTCAGGCAGATAATCCCTGCTGCCCACACTTCTGTCCAGAATGATCCACTAATATTGGAGAGCTCATTGTAAATAGTTATTGTTTCAATCCGTTTATTGTAAATAGTTTTCTGTTCTAACTTGTTTCGATGTATTACGTTTGTTTTACTGTAAACCACCCCTGATCTCTGGAAGGGGCAGTATAGAAAAATGTTACAAATAAATAAAATAAATAAATGTGCAACCACATTTTAGAAGTGCTGTGATCAAATGTCTCAGTGGAAGTCATTCAAAAATAAAAAGTTCTGACACTCAAGAGTTATACAATGCAGACAAATAATTAACAATAACCTTTCAATAACCTCCATGACTGTTGTTTAATTGAGATCAAGAAACATACTTTTTTTTTTCAAAGACACTTTTATCACTTCCATGAATTTTCATTATCAGTTCCCAGTACTATTAACATGTTTTTTAATGACAATATTAAAAACCTTATTAATGTAGTATGAAATTCAATTCAACATCCAAAATGAATTCATGTTTTGAAGAGGTAATGCTTAACACACCTCTGCCTCAGAGAAACATTTTGTCACAGCGATCGCTTCCAAAAAACGCTGTTAACAAAAGATAGGCATCAGCACATTATAAAGCTATCATGTAGTCTCTTCTACCAATCAAATCAATGAAGACTATTCAAGTTCATTGTTTAAGCCATTTAAGGCCACTGTATTCAATCTAAATATCCAACTCTGTTCTTTATAATTGAGGAGGTGATCTTTGCCATCACCTTGCCAATCTATACGGACTTGCTCCAAAATCCTCTAATGAATTTGTTCAATGGTGTGATTCAAACTACAAAAATGTTCAACCAAAGGAGCTGATGCAATTTTGTTTTTTATATGACTGGCATGTTCATTCAAACATATTTATATAGCCGCTTAGTACGGCCAATATATAATTTTGCACAAAAATATATAATGAAATAAATTATCCAACAACGACTACTGTCCATCACATGATGAGATTAATGAATGAAATTATTGCATGGAAATGCCATTCAGGTCCCTCAAAAGTACGAGCACATCAGTTACAATGTCCATACTTCTTATGCTGACCACTGACATAGTCATTTGATCATGATTGAGAAATTAATTACCCAATATTATCACTTCTCTTGAATGTACTAATTGGACAAGTAACAAGAGCTAAATGAATTACTGATGAATTACTTTTACTAACTTTTTAGCCCCTCTAGAAAATGGTAACACACAAGTGAGACAATCATTTTTTGGAGCCTGCTTATATTGCAGCAGTAATTCATGATTAGCAAAACAAGTTATTTTCTATGTTTTCATATTTGCTTTTTCCAGATATCCTCTTTCCACTAGATGCAATTTCAATAGCTGACTGAAATTTAAAATGTCTCTCCACAAATTTCTTAAAAAGAGTAATGTGTAATTGACCATCAGCAATATGCAATGCAAAAAAAATGCAATGTGTGCCTTTGAGTCAGTCCTGACTCCTGGCGGTCCAGAAGCTCCTGGGTTTTCTTGGCAGTGTCACTGGAAGTAGATTGCCAAGCCTTTCTTCTGAGGCAATGGAGGGTTAAGTGACTTGCCCAAGGCCACAAGGAGTGCTAGCAGGAATCGAACCCTGGTTGCTTGTACCCTGGTGTATAATTGACCATCAGCAATATACAGTATATTAAAACATCAAAAAACGCTATCTTTGTTGTATGATATTTCATAATAAAACACAAATTTCCATTTAGAGAATTCAACCGAAAAACAAATTGTTAAAGCTGATCATGAGTCCCTGTCCAAATAAAAAAAAAATATCATCCATAAATCATTGCCAAAAAGGTAGCATAGAAAATTGTTGCACTGTATATTCAAAATGCTGCTCAAACTCAGCTACATACAAAGTAGCAACAGAGGGGGGCTAAAGATGCCTCCATGCAATCTCATATTTTTGTAAATAGAATTCTTCCACATAAAAAAAGAATTATGCATCATCGCCAAATTGGCCAATTGATCTAAAAATGAGACAGGTATCCGGTGATTCTCCACAGATTGTGACACTAGACAATAAATCTCGATTGAGCTGCTGAAACAGTCATTTTCCCTGCTGGAATAAACACATTCAGCTACAAGAGAGAAAGCTGCAAACAACTGAAACCCTCAATGAGTCCATTATGGGCCTGTGCAGAGACTGGAAGAAATTCCCAATGTGCTATGGCCATCCCTTTACATTTGGATGCCACCACAGTGCCATCTATGCCCCTGGTGTCTCCATATGCACAACCAGTGAAGAGAAGGGCTCCTCCATTGTCTACCACTACTACTACAACGACCACTATCACCTCTGAATATAGCACACTGGCATCCCACTCTTCCCACATCATGGAGAGAGAAACACATATACTTCCCTACTTCCATAGGACTTTCATGGTGGAGATTTCTCAAAATGGGTTAGTTTTGCACATATGACAGTCATGAACATTTCCTAAGCCAGGGCATGTGGAGTATGATCTCAGCCTCTTTACAGTATGATATGTTGGATGATGTCTCCAAGAGCTCCTCAGACCTCACACCAACTTAGACAATGTTGGGAGAAGGGGGGTAGAGGTAAAGTGCTCTGGGACAGAGGAAAAATGCACACAGGAAGAAATAATCCTGTCTATCTATCAGCACCACTGGGAGGGGTTGGGGGTGATAGGTGGATATTGGCGGGGGGGGGGGGGCGGGGAGAGATTGGGTAAGGGAAAAAGACTGCCTTATAGGGGAGGATGGGGACATAGGGGGGAATGGCACCTGAGGATGGTGTTGGTGGTACTGCTGCAACAGGACTGGTGGAGGAGGGATAACATAGGGCTGGTGCTGAAGGAAGGGAGTTTCACAGAGCTGGTGTTGTGTGGTGGGATGGTGTTTTGGGTAGAGGGGGTTGCTTGGGACTGGTGCTGGGGGCATCAAGTTGGTGGTGGTATGGGAAGGGATTGACATGGAGGTGGAGGTGGAGAGGGATGGAAGATATTCGGATAGTGTACTGTGCAGATTTTTAAGTCACCTAGTTAACACTTACCTTCACATGAAGTGTCTGTGTATGAGAGGCAATGCCTAGTTGGAAGGCTTGACTAGTGTCCTCCTGCCTTGGCCCTTATGCATCTTCTTTATAGCCTGCTCCTTCTACTTCCTGTACTTCAGGGAGGTGTTGTCAGTACCTCAATGCAAGATTGTAGAGCAGGCAACAGACCATTAAGATCTGTTGTACTTTGTCAGGGCTAATCAGCAGTTTACCCTCAGATTGGTCAAAGCATCAGAAGCAGCTTTTGAACTGGTCAAATGTCCTCTCAATGATGGTACACATGTGTCTGTGGACTCTCTCATATTGTTCCTCTGCCTCTGTGTGCAGTGCTATGATGGGGGACAGAAGCCACCTCCTCAAGGGGTAACCTCTATCACCTGCAAGGGTAAAGAGAAAGTGAAAGAATATTAGAGTATTGCACCAGGGTGTTTCAGGTACTGGGTGGACATTGCAAACATGGGCTGGTACAGGGCTAACCAGTTATATTTCTGTTTGCCAATCTCTCATAGAAGGCAGAGTGAGTGAGGATATATGAGTTATGGCAGGAATCTGGAAGCCTTGAAAATACAGTTATCTCCCACTGTACATTGCAGACCACCTTTTTCAGATGATGGCCTCCCTGTCACATGAGGACCCGAGGGCCATATGTGTGCAATCAGTGAGTCTCAGTACAAATTCCACCTCATGGAATTGGAACATGATCTGTTGCCTCTGCTTCATGGTCTGTGGGAAGGCTATTCATTTATTTATTTATTTATTTAACTGTGTTTATATACCTCAGATCTATGAGTCTAAGCGGTTTACAAATAACAATTTGGCCAGTTTGGCTTACATAGAACATAACTAACTTAGTGGGGTACATAGAACTAGCTTATATGTAACAGTTATAACTTAGTAGAAACATAGAACAAGAACTATATACATTAAACATTAAATGGCATATAAAATAAATAGAACAAGTATATCCAATGGGTGTGAGTTTGCTGCAAGTGGGGATATGGAGAAGGGTGGGGATTTGGCTAGGGGAGGGTAGCAGGGGAGGGACAGGAGTAGGGGGGGATGGCTAGGCTGGTGATACATTGGGTATTGTGATGAGGAGAGTATGGCTGAGCCCATGGAAATAGAGGAAAATCAAAAATCTACCTTTAAGGAAAGAGACAGGCAGCGAATCCATAGCTTGCAGAGTGCAGGAAAAGAGAAAAAACACGCAGTTGCTGAAGGCAGGCCACACCCAAGCTCTGCTAACCTAAGGGCAGGCTTGGAAACTAATGAAAACCACCTGAGCAGGGGGCAGTGCACGATAGGAAAAAAACAGCTTTATAAACCCAGAGGAACAGGAAGGAAAGAGAGTTCACCGGGGAGTTCACAGGAGAGTTCACCGGGGAGTTCGACAGGAATTCGATCGGGGAATTGACCGGGAAGTTGGAGTTGACCACAGAGACTGCTGGGGAGAGAAGCACCCAAGAAAGACCCAGAGAGTTCACCGGAGAGGAGACTGGTGGAGACTTCCGTGGGGACTTCAGAGGTGAAGGCAACACCCCAAGAGAAAGTCAGGCTTGCAGGAAAAGTATCAGTAGTTCTGAAGCCAGCAAAGGTGTGGCTGGGAGAATTACTGGCCAGCAGCAGAGTGCAGTTTCTACAGTTCGTGGACCAGCTCTAAGGGTTCAAGCTCCCAGAAGGTGGGTGAACAAAAGTACAACTAACAGTGACCTGAAACAGTTAGAGGCACTGTGGCATTTAATTCAGAAAAAGAATCTTCACCTTACAGGTGAAAACCTTGTTCGTAGTGGAAAGCCTCACTGGAGAAAAGTTCAGGAGCTTTTGGAGTGTATTGAGCCAGAAGCCTTGCATGGAGCTTTAGAGTCAGATGTCCCGGTAGGAGATCCAGAGGAAATGCAGGTAGATTGTTCTGAACCTGTTTCTATGTCTGAAGATTCATTAATGGACTGTTCATGGTATCAGAGAGCTGAATAAAAGCCTCTGGAGAAAGAAAACCCTGTAACTTGAAAACCCCAAAGCATTAAGGAAGCAGGGAGAGTTACTCTTGCCAGGAAAGCTAAGAACCCTGTTTAATGCAGAGAAGACATTTACTTTTGTTTGGAAGAGAAAAAGGGACGTATTTGTTTGTTATATATATTGAGAGACAGCTGCATGTGTTAAGAGAGCCTTCTAAAGCAGTTTCAGTCTTTGGTTTCATGGAATTTCCTTAGGAATATTGTTTGGAGAAGAATCCTGTTGTCTTCTGTTAAGCCTTAGTGTTTTTGGAAAAAAAAAAAGAAGAAATAAATTCCTGTTTGCCTTTGAAAAAAAACCTTGGCTTCCATACTTCTGTTTTTGAACAAGTAACACAACTACAAGTCCCAGGAGCCCAGACTCTGGATGAGGATAACATAATCTTTATTTAAAGACTAACAAGGGCAGCCCTACGCCTATAGGCCGTGGCCTGGGCAAGGGTCCCCCACAGTATATATTATCATTCGTGAAATGTTCAAGGAATAAATGCATTTTTAGGTTTTTCTTGAAGCCTGTGTGGTCATTCATTGCATGGAGATGGTCTGGTAATGCATTCCACAATGCTGGAGTGAAGAGTGAGAAGGCTCTTTGGATGTTGTGGAGTTGGTTTTGATGTTTATAGATGGTATGTGGAGTGTGTTGATAGAGTTTATTCTTCTGGACCTGTTACTGGGAATTTTCTGTATTAATACTTGTAGGTAGGTGGAAGATTGTATGGATGGCCTTGTGTTTGATCCTTTGATTGATGGGCAGTCAGTGCAGTTGTTTGAGTATTGGGATTATATGTTCAGTCCTTTGAGTGTTGTAGAGAATGCATGCAGCAGTGTTCATGGCTAGTTGGAGTGGTTGGAGAGTGGATTTAGGTAAGCCTTGCAAGATGATGTTACAGTAATTGAAATGAGGGAATATGAGTGCTTGAAGAACTGTGTGGAAATTGTTCGGCTCCAGGAGTGATCTTAGGTGTTGCACTGTCTTGAGTTTGTGGTAAATGTTTCTTGTGACCAGGGCCGGCCCGTCCATTGAGCAAGAATGTTGTTTGCACAGGGCCCCGCGTTTCAGGGGGCACCACGCAAACAACATTCTGCATCAGCCCATAGATTAAAAAAACAAACAAACTGGCTGCTGCTGCCACTGCCGCCGTGGCGGCAGCAGCAGCAGAATCAAGCATCCTGCGGGCCCCCCCCCCCTGCCCGGCAGAGCCCTCCCGGTATCAGCTCTATCAGCGGCGACTTTCAGAGCCGCAAAGAGAGAGTTTCTCTCTTGTGGCTCTGTTAAGCCTGCTGGGGCTAATGGGATTTCCTGTTTCCCATCAGCCCCGGTGGGCTTAACAGAGCTGCGAGAAAGGGAAACTCTCCCTTCGCGGCTGTGAAAAGTGCATGCTTTGAGAGCTGATGTCGGGAGGGCTCTGCCAGGCAGGGGGGGGGCTGATGGGGGAAGGGGGGTTAGGACTGGGAAATGGGCTGATGGGGGGGGGTTAGGACTGGAAGTGGCCTGATGGAAATGGGCTGAGTGGAAGGGTAGGAATGGAACTAGGCTGCCAGGGGAGGGAGCTAGGACTGGAAATGGGCTGAGTGGAGGAGGGGAGCTATGACAGGAAATGGACTGATGGAAGGGCTAGGATAGGACTGGAAATGGGCTGTTGAGGGGTGCTAAGATTGGAAATGGGCTGTGGTGGGGGCTTGGATTGGAAATGGGCTGAGTGGAGGGGAGCTAGAATTTGACATGGGCTGATGGTGGGGCTAGGAAAGGACTAGAAATGGGCTGATGGTGGCTGGGATTGGAAATGAGCTGATGGAGGGACTCAGATAGGACTGGAAATGGACTGGGGAGCTAGGACTGGAAATGGGCTGATGGTGGGGCTAGGATAGGATTGGAAATTTGCTGATGGGGGGGCTAGGACTGGAAATGGGCTGATGCGGGGACTAGAAGGGGCGGATGCTGGGTGGGGCTGGAACTAGAAGGGAGCTGATGTTAGGGGAGGATTAGAATGGGATGGAGCTGGGAGAGTGAAATGGAGAGGGGAAAAATATTTTGTATGGGAGGGAAGACAAATCTACAATTGGCTGGGTATTGGGAGAGTAAGCGGGGATTGAGGATGGAGCGGTAAAATTTGAGTGGATAAAATAGGAATGAGGAAAGAGCAAAAGAAGAAAGATTAGTATGTTAAAGCAGATGTTGAGAGAGAATGGAAAAAAAAAACTAGAAGAGAGAAGAAAGGACAAATGGACAGCAGACGATGGAGAGTTAGCAGAAGACACGAAGAAACCAGAAGAAAGTGGCTGGAGCAATTGCAACAGAAAAAAATGCACAAAACGTAGAAAAATGTCTTTTTATTTTTAATTTATTAACTGGAATATGTCAGCTCTGGGAAATGTGCATCATTAACGTCTGCGCTTTGTTTAGTACAAGAGGAAATTAATTTATAGTTTTATTTCTACAGCGTTGTTGTACATTCCAAGTTTGGCTTTTGGGGTTCCCAGTTTAATTATTGTCTTCCTGTTTCTAAATTGTGATTCCTTGTTTGGTGATGGTCTATGTTCTGCATGTGTAACTGAGCTGAGGTATTCTGTTTATGTAATTCCTATTTGACATTGCCACTTGTTCTCTTTCCCCAGTAGGTCATGTATTGTTGTTCTCTGAAATGTATTGGCTTAATATTTGCAGTGTTGCCTTTTGATAGGTGGAGTATGGTGCTTTGTGAGTCCTGGTAGTGCTGTTAGGATATGGCGGGTTTGCTATTGGTACTAAATTGGCAGTGTTTGTAGTAGTTCCTAATGTTCCTGGCGGTTGGCACTGGATTATAGCAATGTAGAAATCTTTTATTTATTTATTTGTGTGCTTTTCTATATTGCCCCTTCCAGAGATCAGGGGCAGTTTTAAGAGAACAAGTTAAAACCATTGAACATTGAATTACTTAGAACATTTTAGCACAAAAAAAATAAGTATGATACATGGAACATGTTTAACTATTTAACAATTTAACTATTTACAGAGAACTATTTACAACAGTCATTTACTATTTACAGAGAGCTATTTAAAAGCAGCATTGATGAATTGATTATCATATAATAGAACAATGTACACTGTTATCAATGAAGACATGGCATGGAGAGTGATACTTTGAATTAGGTAGGATAAACTTGTGTCAGTTGCATCGTGTATTCTTGTGGGCTGTAAGCTGTAGTAGTGTTGGGTGAAGGGATATGTTTTAAGCTCCTTCCTGAAAGAAAAAAGGTATTTAATCTCTCTTAGGTTGAGTGGTAGCTTGTTCCATTGCCTGGGTGCATAATAAGAGAAGGCAGTGTTGGTTGTTATTTGCTTCAGGTTTCTCACAGGGTTAGGAATTAGAAGCATGTTGAGGTTTGCTCTTCTTCTTCTTCTGTTTTCTAAGGGGGTATGAATTAATGTTGAAAGATGTGAGGGGGCTAGGTCGTTAATGAGTTTAAAAACGGTGACTAGGGTTTTATATTGAATCCTACTGGCTATAGGTAGCTAGTGGAGAGCATATAAAACTGGGGATATGTGGTCGGAAAGTTTGGCTCTAAAAATGATCCGAGCTGTGACGTTCTGGGCTCTTTGTAGGATGTGTAGGTTCTTCTTAGATGTACCTTGGAGTAATCCATTACAGAAATCTAAATGTGGCATTATAAGAGCCTGGACAACTGTTCTGAAATCATTAATGTCAATGAGGGGTTTAAGTTGCTGGATGGTTCTGAGTTTAAAGAATATAGTTTTAGCGGTCTGCTTTATGTGATGTGACATGCTTAGTGTTTTGTCTAGAGTAACTCCTAGATATTTTACTTCTGATTTGACTGGAAGGGTGATGTCCATCAGGTTGATGACAGATGGGGGCGGTGAAGTTAGAGTTTCAGCATACAAAAAGAGTTTCAGTCTTTTTGAAGTTTAAATCCATATGAATTGAGAGGAGCCACTGTGCTGCTTCAGATAGACAAGTAGCGATTTTGTCATAATTAGGGTTATCTATGTCACAGGGGGCGAACAACATGATGTCGTCTGCGTAGATGAAATAGTTTAGATTGTGGTATTTAAAGATTTTGCAAATCGGTTGAAGATAGAGATTGAAAAATAAGGCAGAGAGAGAAGATCCTTGAGGGATACCTCGCTCTTGTGGGAATGGAAGAGATTGGGAATGATCTACGTGAACATATTGGAAACGGTTTGATATGTAGGATTTAAACCACTGAAACGTTTTTCCTTTTAAGCCTAATTATGATAGCCTGGTTAAGAGGGTGCTGTGATTCACACTGTCGAAGGCTGAGGAAATATCAAGAAAGATAAGGAAGAAAGTCTGCTTAACATTATCTATGCCTTGGATTAGTGAGTCAAAAAGGGATATAAGTAAAGTTTCTACCCCGTGATACGGGCAGAAACCGTATTGATGCTCATCTAGAGGGAAGTTGGTATCAATATGATCTTGTAATTTATTTATTTATTTATTTAGTGTACACTTGTATCCCGCTACTTCCAGCGATCAGCAGCGGTTTGCTATACATAACAGTGCGGCTGTACAGGCCAGGAATTAAAACATACATAATGATTTAGTTGTGTTTAATTGTGTTTGAACTACCTTCTCAATGATTTTAGCTAGAATTTAGCTAGCTGGCAATGGGGCGATACGAAGAGGGGCCATTACTGTTAAGAGTTTTATTCTTTAATAGAGGGCGAATTGCTGTAAACTTGAGGTCATCTGGCATGAAGCCTTGAAAAAGAGATTGGTTTACTAAATTCAATATGTATGGGGCGAGTTCAGATTTGGCTGCTTTAATCCAAGATACTGGACAAGGATCTAGTAACGGGGTGGTGGTATTGAGGTTTGATATGGTCTCTAGAAGTTGTTTGAAATTAAGAGAAAAGAGTTCCATTCAATGATGTTATTTGCTGTGGTAGATGCCAGGGTAGCACTAGGACGGGTACTCTGTTTGAGTTTGCTGGCAAAGTGGTTTGCCAGGAGTTGGGGGTCAATTAATGTTTTGTTTGATGTGTGTTCAGGAACTTTAGAAAGGGATTTAATAATCTCGAAAAGCTCCTTTGGTCTGTTGATGGCTTTTGATAAGGTTTTTGTATGGTGTAGCTTTTTGTAGTGTTTAAAGCGCCTTTATAGGTTTTGAGGTTTGCAAAATTTTGTACCCTAAGTTCTGGGTCTTTTCTTATGCCATTTAGCTTCTAGTTTCCTGAGGTTTTTCTTTAGGGCACTAAGCTCTGAGGTGTACCATTTCTCAGATGACTTTCTTCCTGATCTTTTATTTGTGGGCAAAGGTTTAGCTTCTGCCCCTACAACAGAGTTCCAGATTGATACAAGCTCATTGAGATTGTTTGAGTCAATGTACAACTTTGTAGAGATTGATTCCAGGACGTTTTCCTTGTTAAACTTGCAGAATCTATGTTCTATGTGTTTGGTATTGATATGTGCTGTGTTAGGGAGTTGGAAAGGGAGAGAGAAATGTATCATGAAATGATCAGACCAAGGTATCTGAGTTGTGGTAGGTGGATTAAATTGAGGTAATTGTGTGTAGTGTAATGGAAGGAATATTAAATCAAGGGTGCTACCTTTGCAGTGAGTAGGGTGAGTAATTATCTGTTTAAATCCCATTTCATCCATTGCTTCAAGGAAGGATAGTTCCTGGCAATTTGGTAGAGAGGCAAGGTTAAGATCTCCTAAGATAACAGAAGGTTTCCTCAATGAGGATTTACACACAACCTCAAGGATAGTGTCTAAGCTCTGCATATCAAGTGTGGGGGGGTCTATATATAAGGCAGATGGCCATAGTTTGACTTTCTATTTTGAGGATATCAGTTCCATCATGTTTATCAAGTAAGGTAGATGAAAGGTTGAGGTTAGTTTTAGCTATTATTAGAACTCCTCCACCTCTTTTTCGGTCCCTATTACAGCTGAGTATAGTATAACCATGCATTTTCAGTTGATTAAGAAGAACTGAATCAGATTCATTTAGCCAGGTTTAAGTTATACAAAGAAGGTGAGGTTTTTCGTCAGAAATGAGGTCAAACATAATTGGGATCTTATTTCTAATCGACCTAGCATTGATGAGTATACATTTTAGTTGTGTTGTCTGGGTAGTGTCCTTCTTGGGGTTATCCATTGGTATTAGATTTAAATGGATTAACCTTTGAACATTGGTATGCAGGTGGGTGCGTGATCTACCCATGTAGGGATGTCTATTATCATATCTTTGGATGGTATGTCTGGGTCTGTATGGGATAATGTGAATGTGTGCAGGTTTAGGAATGTTTATAGCTGGAGTTAGAGAGTAAATGGGGGAGTGTGAGAAAGTAAAAACAATAGAGTAAACATCAGTATGTTTAAGGTGAGTGCTAACAATCTTCCAAGTTCCATTATTGGTTAAACAAGCGTAGATTTGTGACTAGTGAGTGAAAAGCAAAGTAGTTGTTAGTATAAATATTATGGTATATAATCTACAACAGTAGTACAGTATACTATGATATAAAAATATTAGCAAAAGTCAGCAAGCGTAATATCTTAAAATATATAAGCGACACTATCGCCAATTATTAGCCATTGTGTGGAAGAGAGGCACGTGATAAGCTGGAGAGCTTGCCTGGAATCAGTTTACATTCGTTAAGGATTGGATTACATTCATTGTATGAGAGTCAAACGGTAAGCCAAGGGCTGACTTACCATTAATGTCCAACAGACTTAAGAGTTGTTAGTGTTCCCACATGCTTCTGTGGTCAGCAGTTGAGTGTTCCGTGAGACCTCGGCCGTTGCAGTTGGGAATGTCTCTTATTTGTATTGTATCTTTCGTTGCGTAGTTGGTCGGAGGTGATTTTTTATGAGAAGCTGCACACTGGAACTTGAGCTGAAATTCTGATGTGTAGATGTGGTTCTCTATCTCCACGCCGCTTCTCTCGATGCTTGTTAAAGGCTTGTGGTGCTCAGGAACTATCAGAAAGTGAGCCACTGCCTAAGGGCCACGCCAAAGGGCCCTCTGGTGAGGCCCTCAGACGTGGGCCCACCAGGCACGGTCACGCCTGCAGTGTGCTCTTTTTAAAGCAGGGGAGTCTTTCTTTATCCATACACTCTTTAAGAGGCATGTTTACTAAAAGTTAGTGTATGGTAACATTATGCAAATAGTTATGCAAATGAGGCCCATTATGCAAATGAGGCCCCGCACCAAGTCTACGCACATGGCCCCGCACCCCCCTTGGGCCACCCTTGCTTGTGACGTTGGTTATATGAGGGGAAAGTGTGAGGTGTTTATCAAAGATGATACCCAGGTAGCGTTCTTGCGGTTTGACTTGAAGTTGGGGTCCAGCAACTGTTATGTGACTAGGTGGTGTGAAGTTAGTGTCGCGAAGATGTATAGGACTTCAAGTTGTTTTTTAAAAATTTATATTCAAGTTGGGCCTGATTTCGAATGGGGAGCATCCAGGATCTGGACGTGATGGTTTAGACCCCGATTCTGAGCCCCCGGGAGTTAGACGCTCCCGCAGGATCAGAATTGGGTCTATACAGCTGGCCTATGCCTGGAAGGGCATGCTGACCCCCAATTCTGTGCCACTGGATGTCCAATCTTCTTCCCGCACAGGTCTGCCCCGGCTTCTGCATTGAGCTGTGGTGCTGTGGCATCCTTAAATAGGACTTTGAGGTTTCATTGCCCATTTTTACTCAGAGATGATGCTCTGTGAGGTATGAGATGAACCATTTAAGCGTGATGCCTTTCAGGCTGATTGCTTGCAAGTGTTAGATGATCAGATTGTGTGGGATGGAGCCAAAGGAGGCTTTGATGTCCAGGAATATGAGGATGAATCCTTTGTTTATTTTGTCAGTGCCTTTTGCAAGGTTATCAGTTAGAGCATTGAATAAGGATTCCACTCCATGTTGAGGCCTAAAGTCAAATTGCTGGGGGTCAAGTAGGTAGTTTTTGTCTATGCATTCTTGTAGTTATGAATGTACTATTTTCTCTATTATTTTTACCAGAAATGGTAGGCTGGCGATTGGTCAGTATGAGGTTGGATGTGTGGGGTTGAAAGAGGCTTTTAGAGTTGGATGAATGGAGGCTAGTTTTTAGGTCCATGGGCAATGATAATTGTTTGATTTTAAGTATTATAGGTAGTAGTTCTGTTCTTGCAGCCTTGATACAGCTGACTGGACAAGTGTCAAGTGGGGATGTTATAGTATTGATTTTTGTAATAATTTTTTCTAGGTGTTCAGGGAGGATGGTCAAGAAGGAGTCCCAGGTGTTGTCAGAGGTTTTGTGGTTGCTAGCTGGTTCAGTTGTTCTGCGGGCTTGGCTGCTCTGTAGACATGATAGTGCTTGGAAGTGATCTGCCATGGCTTGTGCGGTGAGGTCTGTAACCTCTTGTTTTAGTGCAGGTTTCTACAAGATTTTTAACCAAGTCAAATAGTTCTCGGGAATGGTTTAAAGATTTTTGAATCATGTACTGTAGGTGTGGTACTCATTCTTGGCCCTTTTTGTGGCTGTTTGGTATTCTTCTAATTTGGTAATGTAGTTGTTAAGGTTGGTGGTTGAATTGTTGCATCTCCATTTCCTCTCCAGCGCTCTTAGGTGATGTTTCATGCTTTTGAGTTGTAAGGAGTAACAAGTGGTTGAGTTTTGGTTGTGTTTGTCAGATGAGGTGGTGCTGGTATATTGCTATACTGCTTATAACTTTATTCAAGTGGGTTATGCAGTGTGGGTTAGAAAGGCCCTCAGGAGTTGCATAATGCACCTTGAGATAGATGACTGACTAAGACCCACAGAGGCAGCCAACACAGCCTGGAAATTTATCAGTGTATATGAATAGGAGGACCATAGAGATTTTGAAGTGGATTGGCATGGGTGAGAGTCAGTTGACCCATTAGATGGTAGAGGGGTAAAATGAGCATTAAGGATCAAGGCCATAGAAGAGAGACTGAATGATTTCTTTGTTTCAGTCTCTACTGAAGATGTAGGAAAATTACCCATGCCTGAAATGGTATTTGAAGGTAATGTATCGGAAGAATTGAAACAAATATTGATAAACTAAGAAGATGTATTACAACTATTTGATAAATGAAGAGTAGCAAATCACCTGGACCAGATGATAAATGTCCATGGGTGTTGAAAGAACTGAAATATGAGATTGCAGACCTATTATTACTAATCTGTGAACTATCATTAAAATCATCAGTAATACCTGAAGATTGGAGGATAGCCAGTGTAACGTCAATTTTTTAAAAGGGTTCCAGGGATGATCCAGGAAACTACAGACCGGTGAGCCTGACATCAGTACCAGAAAAAATGGTAGAAACCATTATTAAAAAACACAATTTCTGAACATATAGTCATGGTTTAATGGGAGACAGCCAACATTGCTTTAGCCAAGGAAGGTCTTGTCTTACTAATCTGTTATATTTTTTTAAGGTATAAATAAGCAGGTAGACAAAGGTGGGTCAGTCGATGTAGTGTATCTGGATTTTCAGAAAG
Organism: Ichthyophis bannanicus; assembly: GCA_033557465.1. Lineage (NCBI taxonomy): Eukaryota > Metazoa > Chordata > Amphibia > Gymnophiona > Ichthyophiidae > Ichthyophis > Ichthyophis bannanicus. The sequence goes on along the minus strand of CM066035.1, from coordinate 449,532,216 downwards.
CCATTGACAAGGTCCCTTATGAAAGACTCCTAGTGAAATTAAAAAGTCATGGGATAGGAAAGTGTACTATTGTGGATCAGGTTAAAAGATAGAAAGCAGAGCGTAGGGCTAAATGGCCAATTTTCCCAATGGAGAAAGGTGAATAGTGGAGTACCTCAGGGATCTGTGCTGGGTCCAATGCTTTTTAACATATTCGTAAATGACCTGGAAATGGGAATAATGAGTGAGGTAATCACAGGGGCGACTCAAGGCAATCTGCTGCCTGAGGTGAAGGATAAGATGGCGCCCCCCTGCCCCCTATAGATGGGGGCGGGGCTTTTTCAAAACTCCAATCCAGGACTGAACCAAACCAAAAAGCTGATTAGATTATATGGAGGAAAAGCAAGATGTTTGCACACCAAGGAATTAAAAGACAGCGAGAACCACAGCACAGTTTATAAAACTAAATTATAACAAATTTTTATTTTGTTGTTATAAATTGCGTTATGGTTCTTGCTTTTTTTTTTCAACATATATTTTGCATCCACAGAACCCCCTTCAACAGTGGTTGCAGAGCATAACCAGGACATTCACCAACAGAACTCATTCAATATCTTTAAAAAGTCTGATTCTGATCATCTCACTAACAACAACAAACATTCTCCAGTACCAGGCATATTGTGAACTAATACAAAGTCCTACAATAAAGTCACTGAGTATCAACTATATAGAGCAAATCTATCATGCCATACCATATCAGCACCATCTTCCAAAACTTACATAAGGAGCCCACCAAAAAAAGCGTCACTGTAAATACTACAGTGGGCCCTGGAACATGCATACACCTATTTGAAAAGCTGAACATGTAAAATTACTACAGTACAGTACAGATCCCTATGTACAAACTCCATGTTAACAGAACACCCGGCCTCAGTCACAGAACACAGACTCTCACCAAGTATAGAATAAGTGACTTACAATCTAAAGTAAAAATAAAAATATGCAGACAAAGTTTAAACTGAAACCTCAAGAAGCCAAACTCTTCAAGCAGTGCAACATCAGATAAATGAGATATGCAGTTCCCCCATACAGTATAAAATATAAAGATAACCCAAAGTCCAATCACCAAAATGAAATCAAATTATTTTTTCTATCTTTGTTGTCTGACCATTTTATTCTCTGATCATGCTGGTCCCGTTCTGAGGCTTCTGCTTTCCTCTCTTCCCTTAGCTTTCTTTCTGTGGTCTATGGTCCATCTGCCATTTCTTATCTCTTCTTTTGTTTCCTTCACTTCTTTCCATCAGCCTATTTCCAGTCCCAGTAACCCTTCCCAGTATCAGCCCCTTTCCAGTCCTTCCTCCCAGTACCTTCCAATGTCATCTTGCACTCCCATGACTGCCACTGGTGTCCATTCCCTTCCAATCCCCCTCCTTCCCCACTGTCCAGTCCCTTTTAGTCCAAATACCATGGCAGCCCCTCTCTAGCTTTTCAAAAGTAGATATTTTGATACCAGATGGGCATAACACAGAATGCACAAAAAAACATTTAGAATAGAAACCAAACTACCTGCGTTAGCAAAGATACCTGCCGGCATCGGAGTGCCGCCCCTCTGGGAGTGCCGCCTGAGGCAATCGCCTCAGGTGGCCTAATGGAAGAACCGCCCTGCTAAGTTGCACTAAACCATCCATGAGGTTTTGTATATGACATTAAGGCTGGGTTATTATTAATGGTAGTAGTGGGCTTTTAGGGGGAAAATGTATCTTTGCTAACTCAGACAGTTTGGTTTCTATTCTAAATGTCCTTTGTGCATTCTACATCATTCCCATCTGGTATCAAAATATCTACTTTTGAAAAGCTAGAGTGCCTCCTTTTCCCATTGGAAATTCTCTAAGTCCCTCCCATTTGCCAGATCTTCTTAATCGTTTGATTATAGGTTATGTGACAAGTTTACAGCTCACTTTTAAGTCACTGCTTGTGCAATCTTCCTCTCATTTATAAACCAATTCGCACCTACAGACACATTTGTGTTCAATAACGTTCAGTGCTCAAGGGCTAGCATCACCTTTCATTAGCGACTATACCATTTCCCGAACTCATGTTGGCAAGGTTTGAAAAGCCCGCTTTAGTCAGGGATCGGTCAAATAATTCTTCCCAGTCGAGACCTTAAACCTGCTGACAGGAGAGGACGTTTTTCCAAAGGTTCTTTCTAATGTGCGGGGGGCTTTTATTTCAAATCGCTATTTGGCTCAAAACTGTTGGCTAAATAATTTTGTTTGTCTGTTTGAAATTGCTGATTTTCTAAATATTCTGGCTATGCCATTTTTTTCCTGCCTTTCTGGACCTTCCTTTCACCGTCTCAGGGAGGCTTTTGTTTAATATCTTTCTGATGTCAAAAAACTGTTTCATTCCTGATAAAACTGAGGGAGAGAGACTGCTGGGTTTTTTTTTTTTAAATACTTCCACTTTTCTGTGTTATAAACCATGACGATGAGCAGCGGAGGTCTCTGCGAGCACCGTCCACTGGAGGGAATGTCGGGGCAAACTGAGTTACACTTTTGAAGCTTTTCTCTTCAGCTGAGTGATTAGAAAAGATCCTATGAGCTGAAGAGCAAAAACAATCTCAATTTCTAGTTGAGCATCGACTGACCTAGAAGGTAATATGCTTTAATTGCACCATTGCCAACCTTTATGGAGGAAATGCTACACTACTAGCAATTTCAAAGCACCAGGGAAACGAGCGAGGATAAAGAAATATAGCTCATTAATAATTCATTCGGGGAAACTGGCTCTTTACAAGATAGTGTGGGTGGCTCTGAAAAGAGCCTTTGGGTTTCTGTTCTCCATCCTCTCAACCGCTTTACTTGCTCTTGGCTGATTTGTCCGATGCACTCCAGCTCTGTTTTAATTTTAGATTTTGCCACCTTTGGCCTGCCTCTACCTTCCTGTGTGGGAAAGCAGAGGCAGGCCAGAGGCTGCAAAATCTAAAATTAAAACAAATCCAGAGTGCCACTGACGTCGGGCGTGCCGCCCCATGGGAGTGCCATCTGAGGCGATTGACTCAGGCGGCCTAATGGAAGAACCGCCCCTGAGTAATCAAATTTGCAAATCACACAAAATTATTCAAAGTTGTTAAAACACGAGAAGATTGTGAAAAATTTCAAGAGGACTTTAATAAATTGGAAGACTGGACATTCAAATGTCAGATACAATTTAATGTAGACAAGTGCAAAGTTATGCACCTAAGAAAGAACAACCCAAACTATAGTTACACGACGCAAGGTTCCACATTAGGAACCACCACCCAGGAAAAATATTTAGGCGTCATCGTGGATAACACATTGAAACCATCTGCCCGGTGTGCAGTGGCTGCCAAAAAAGCAAATAGAAAGCTATGAATCATAGGGAAAGGAATGGAGAATAAAACAAAGATTATAACGCCTCTGCATCGTTCCAAGGTGCAACTGCACCTTGAATATTTTATGAAATTCTGGTTGCTATATCTTAAAAAGGATATAGCAGAAATAGGAGGCCGCGGGCCCACGTGCCCGACGGTCGGCAATAACCGGGGGGGCAGGGTGGCGCGCACCCCTTCCGCGGTGGGGTGAGGCGCGCGCCCGAGCGCGAGTTTTGTTTTGAATTGATTGGCTCCCACGTGCCCAGGTGGCCGCGGGAGCCAATGAGGGGATCGCTGGACCCAGGGGGAGCGAGCGGTCGGATGCCAGTCCTTCGAAGGCGGGGAGAGAGGATGGGCGTCTGACTGCAGCTCCGTTCCAGTTTCGGGCTCGTGTGAGGAGAGTCGAGCTGCGAGGGAGCTTCAGGCCGGCTTGCTGTGCTGCGGGCGGATCGCGACGCTGTCCCGGGGGTGCTGAGAGGAGTCGGGACTGCTGAGGAGCATCGGAGCTGCAAAGGCGGGCAGCGCTGAAGAGCAGCGTGAGTTGGCCGGCTGAGGCCTATTTCAGGTGTTGGGGGGGAGTACAGTCTAGGGCTCCGGTCTGTCAGTCCAGAGCTCAGGGGACAGTTCCTCTTCCTGCAGGGGGATAACATCATGGTGGGGCAAAGGGGCAAGGGGAAGAGGGGAGGGGACACGAGGGGTAGTGGGCAGTCCCCGGGGCAGGCTCCTAGGGGCTCAAGGGGGCAGGCCAGGGGGAAGGCAGGGGCTGGGCGCAGGGTCCCGAGCAGTGGTGGGGTGACAGCCCTCCCGGGTAGTTCCGGGAGACCTCGGGGGAGCAGGGCTGGCCGTGGCTGGGAGATGGCTTCTGGGGTTCTAAGGGGGCCGGTACCTGGTGGGGTTATGGGTGCGGGGTCCATCGGGGGAGCGGCAGGCACTGCTGCTCCGCCTCCTCCGGTGGTGGAAGCCTTGGGGGTGGGGGGGCTCCACAGTTGCAAGCGGGGTGGCAGGGTCAGGATGGATGGGTTGGGGGAGGTCCATGGGGTTGGCCTATGGTTCCGGGGGGAGGGGGCATGTCAAGTTGGGACTATTGGCGGGGAGGGGGATAGGGTTCCTCCAGTGCTGATTGGACGGGGCCTTGGCAGCTGCCCTGGGGCTTGTCTGGTTCCCCTTCCTTGTTTTCGGTGTCTCCACAGGTACCGTCAGGAGACGGGGGTAGGACGACACTGAGCGGCACAGGACGGACTGCGGCGGAGGTACCTATGGCGCAGCATGAGGACTTCCAGGAGGGGCTTCCAACTTCGGCGTCCACCCTACCAGAGGTCGTGCAACCCCGGACTTCGGCGGATGGTGAGTTACCTGAGCCTCGGGTCGAGCAAGGCGCAGAGTTTAGTCAGGCCGGGGGGGCGGGAGGCAAGGTGAAGAAGAAGAGCCGCAGCTCCCGCAAGCGTCGGAGGAGGGGGGACTCATTGTCGTCTTCATCGTCTTCGTCCTCGTCAGTTGGGGGAGGGGGCGGGAAACCCATCGGGGGTGGGGAGGTAGTAGGAGGGGGAGGTGGAGGTGCTACGTTGGCCTCTTTTTCCGAGCTGTGGGAGGGGGTGCCGCGTAAGCTTAGGCGCAAGATATGGAAGCGGAAAAGCATAGATATCTTTCACCTGCTGGAAGGTAGGAAGCGTTCGGGGGACAGCCGGCGGAAACGGAAGGCGGATGAGAAGGCGGGCAGGGTCAAGAAGGCTTCGCGGAACGTCCTCAATTGGACGAGGGCTTTTCTTCGGTTAGCTAGCGTCTGGGGACAGCGTTACCCGGGGCACTGCGGGATGTTGCTTGCATACGCCGACTCGATTCTGGAGGCGGCTCAGACTCATGATGGTTGGCATGGCTCAACTATGATGAGAAGTTCTGTGATAAAATGGAGGAGAATCGTGCTCTGTCCTGGGGGACCCAGGACATCAGCCTCTGGTTAACGCAGATGTCTGCAAAAGGAGGGGCTGGTGCGGGGGGGCAAAAAGGGGTCGCCGCTGCGTCTGTGAGTATGGGGCGGCCATTTCGGAGTGCCCTGGCTCCCGGTTTCCCAAAAAGCGCTGGTGAGGGGGTTGGGGACGCCTGCTGGCACTTTAATAAGTCGTCTTGCCCCTTTCCGGACTGTAAGTTCCGGCATAGTTGCTCCCTATGTGGGGGAGGACACTCTGCTCTCCGTTGCGGCAAGAAGGGACCCACACCCCCGGCCGCAAAGCAATAATGATAGTTCGAGGGAGTTGGCCCCTACCCCCATAAATTTTTCGGCACTCCGGCCGTGGTTGAAGCGCTATAAGTGGGTTATGGCTCGGCAGGTCTTGGAGGGGGGTTTCCAGTACGGGTTCCCCATACCAGTAGTGGGGGAGGGGGGCCCGGCGATGGCGCGCAATGCACCGTTGGTGAAGCGTCTAGCTCAGGTAGTTCACGGTAAATTGGCCGCTGAGTTGGCCCTTGGCAGGGTGGCTGGGCCCTTTGTGGACCGGCCATACCAGAATTTGGTGGTATCTCCTTTGGGCATTGTGCCTAAGAAGGAGCCCAGGAAATTCCGGCTCATTCACAACTTGTCCTTCCCGGAGGGGGCATCGGTGAATGATCTCATTCCGCGAGAATTGTGCGCGGTGCGGTACGCGTCGTTTGACGAGGCTGTGCGGCTGGTGCGAGAGTGTGGGCGCGGGTGTTTGCTGGCGAAAGTTGATATTGAGTCCGCTTTTCGCCTGCTGCCGGTGCATCCTGCTTCCTTCCATTTATTGGGTTTTGTGTTTGAGGGCTGCTATTACTTCGACAAGTGCCTGCCGATGGGCTGCTCCGTCTCTTGTCGTTACTTTGAGATGTTCAGTTCTTTCATGCACTGGGTTCTGGAGGTGTCCGTCGGCTCTCGGAATGTGGTTCACTACTTGGACGATTTTTTATTTGTTGGTTCGGTGTCGCCCGGGCTATGTCGGGCGCTACTGGACGGGTTCATGCGGCTCGCGCGGGAGTGGGGGGTGCCCCTCGCGGCGGACAAGACGGAGGGTCCTGCCGCGCGCCTCATGTTTCTGGGAGTGGAATTGGATTCAGTCGACATGGTGGCGCGATTGCCTCCAGGCAAGGTAGAGCGTTTGCGAGTGTTAGTGGCGAACGTGCTGGGGGCGAAAAAAGTTACGTTGCGTGAGATGCAGGCTTTGTTGGGCTCCCTTAACTTTGCCTGCAAGGTTATCCCGATGGGTAGGGTGTTCCTACGGCGCTTGTCGGCGGCTACTTCTGGAGTGCGGCGGCCGCATCATCGCATCCGGGTATCAAGGAGCATGAGGGCGGACCTCGGGGTTTGGGACCAGTTTTTGAGAGATTTTAATGGTGTTACGGTCCTCCTCAAAGCGGAGGTGTCTTCCTTCGATTTACAGATTTTTACGGATGCGGTGGGCGGTTTCGGGCTCGGTGTTTATTTTGGGGGAGCATGGTGTGCAGCGCCGTGGCCATCAACCTGGCGGGCGGCGGGATTAACCGACAGTATCACGTTTTTGGAGCTGTTCCCTATCTTGGTGGTTTTGGAGCTGTGGCCGTATAGGCTTCATAATAGGCAATTGTTGTGGTGGTGCGACAATGAAGCGGTAGTCCATCTTATTAATCGCTATGCGCCTCGTTGCGCGCGGGTGGCGGCTTTGATGAGGGAGGTGGTTTTTGCCTGCTTGAAGCTGAATGTGGTAGTGAGGGCTCGACATGTTCCGGGATATGCTAACCAGATCGCCGATGCTCTTTCTCGTTTCAAGTGGGACCTGTTTCGGCGACTGGCTCCAGAGGCGGACCTGGCACGGCGGTCGGTCCCAGAGCGTTTATGGCATCTTGGCCTCCGGGTATCCTGAGCTTGCTGAGGGGTTCCGTATCGTCGGCGACCTGGAGTTCCTACTGCAAGGGATGTGACAGTGTGGTGGCCTTTTTGGCGACTTGTGGTTGGCGGCTGGGCCCGGTGCCTGATCACCTCATGGGGGAATACATTCTGGCAGAAAAGGCTGCGGGGGTGGCCCTATCCACTGTGCGGTCTCACCTTGCCGGCTTTGCCTTTTTCTTTAAGGCGGTCGGGTGGGCAGTGCACGGTTGGAGGTTTCTTTCTCGCCGGCTTTTATTGGGGTGGGAGCGGGCTACCCCCCCCCCAGTCGGACAAGCGTCGGCCCATTACCCCCGATCTACTGGTTCGGATGAGCGCAGCTTTGCCTTTAGTGGTGGAGTCCGAATACGAGGCTCTGCTGTTCCGGGCTGTGTTTTGTGTGGCCTTCTTTGGGGCCTTCCGGTCGGGGGAATTGGTGGCATCCAGTGGGAGGTCAGGGGGGGCAGCTCTGCAACTCCGTCATGTGCGTTTGGCACAAGGGCAGCTGAGCATATGGTTGTCCCGGTCTAAGACTGATCAGAGAGGGAGGGGCGTGTGGGTGCATTTAAGGCCGCTTCCGGCTTCGGTGATCTGTCCGGTAGCGGCTATGGCGGCATACATGCGGGTGCATGCTCTGGGTGGCGACCTGCTCTTTGTGCATGCAGATACGCGGTGTTTGACGCGTTTTCAGTTTGCTGCGGTTCTGCGGATGGTGGTGCGACAGATGGGCTTATCACCGGGCGACTTCGCACCGCATTCCTTCCGGATTGGGGCCGCTACTAGTGCGGCGCTGGCTGGTTTGCCGTGTACCGATATTCAGCGGATTGGCCGCTGGCGCTCAAATGCCTTTAAGGGATATGTACGTTGGTGAGTTGGGTAGTTGGTGTATCGGGTACTAACTATGTTTTTTCTTTTAGATGGGATTCGGGTGCCGTGTGCCTGCTGGATAGTCGGCCATTCTTTTGTGCACTGGGCTGGCCAGCAGGCAGCTTTACGGCCGCTTGTTGCGAACTTGGGACTGCCTGCTGACGAAGTGGTGTTATCATGGCTGGGTGAGCGCGGACTGCGCTGGTTACAACTCTTACCCTTGCTACGGCACCATCAGCGCGTCAGAGGATCCCCGGACTTCTTGTTGCTGCATCTAGGAGGCAATGATTTGGCGTCATGGACAGTGAAGCAGCTGATCAGGGCGGTGCAGCGGGATTTGGGGGAAGTGTTATTAATGTTCCCCGGGGTCATTTTGCTGTGGTCTGACATAATTCCCAGGCCTGCTTGCTGGGGCCATCGGCGGTGGTCCCGTGGGTTAGTTAAGGTTAACTGGCAAATTGGCCATTGGGTGTTGAACCATGGGGGGTATCAGATTTTGCATTCCTGGGTGGAGGTCGAGTGCGCGGGCCTGTATCGTTCGGATGGGGTACATCTTTCCCCGATCGGGGTAGATTTACTCCTGAATGATTGGCAGGAGGCCTTGGAGTTGGGATGTTTAGAGCGGGATGGCTGGTCGCAGCTTTGATTTTGGTGGGGGGGGCTCAGGGACAGGTGTCACTGAGCCGGTGGCGGGATCCCGGAGGTGTCCGGGGTCCGGAGGCATGGCAATATGCAGGGCGGGGGTGGGGGTACCCCCGACCCGGAGAAGCCCTCGGTTTTTGCTAGTAATATGGCGTAGCTGGAAGAGGGGGATGGAATTGCCAGGGATGGTTCTCGGCGGAGGCGGGAAGGAACTCACTTTGCTACCCATATGGCTGGTGAGGGATTGTCCCGCTGCCGGAACCGTAAGTTAACAGTTTGGTTGTAATGTTATGTTGTGCTTGTTTAATAAAGCTGCGACCAGTTATTTTGCCAATAAGCGATCATGTGGTGGTTATTTTGGAAGGAAAGAGGGGGGGAGGGGGGGAGGGGGGGGATGTGGGGTGGAAGGGGACTGTGGGCCACGTCCGCCTTAGCTGGTTAATAGGAGGCCGCGGGCCCATGTGCCCGACGGCCGGCAATAACCGCGGGGGCGGGGTGGCGCGCACCCCTTCTGCAGCAGGGTGAGGCGCGCGCCCGAGCGCAAGTTTTGATTTGAATTGATTGGCTCCCGCGTGCCCAGGTGGCCGCGGGAGCCAATGAGGGGATCGCTGGACCCAGGGGGAGCGAGCGGTCGGACGCCAGTCCTTCGAAGGCGGGGAGAGAGGACGGGCGTCCCCACCCTCCTTCCCTTTGGTGGAGCTTGGGGTCTGGGGGACGGGGGGTTGCAGCTGGAGGGGGGAGGCGGGATCCCAGAGGTGTCCGGGGTCCAGAGGCATGGCAATATGCAGGGCGGGGGTGGGGGTACCCCCGACCCGGAGAAGCCCTCGGTTTTTGCTAGTAATATGGCGAAGCCGGAAGAGGGGGATGGAATTGCCAGGGATGGTTCTCAGCGGAGGCGGGAAGGAACTCACTTTGCTACCCATATGGCTGGTGAGGGATTGTCCCGCTGCCGGAACCGTAAGTTAACAGTTTGGTTGTAATGTTATGTTGTGCTTGTTTAATAAAGCTGCGACCAGTTATTTTGCCAATAAGCGATCATGTGGTGGTTATTTTGGAAGGAAAGAGGGGGGAGGGGGGATGTGGGGTGGAAGGGGACTGTGGGCCACGTCCGCCTTACCTGGTTATTAGAAAAGGTACAGAGAATAGCCACCAAAATGGTAAAGGGGATGGAAAGATATCCCTATGAGGAGAGGCTAAAACGTTTAGAGCTCTTTAACCTGGAAAAGAGACAGCTGAGGGGAGATATGACAGACATCTACAAATTAATTAATGGAGTGGAACGGATAAACATAGATCAATTGTTTATGCAATCAAAATGTAGAAAGACTAGGGGACATATAATGAAACTACAGTATAACCCATATAAGACTAATAAGCGAAAATAGTTTTTCACTCAACGCGTAATAAAATTCTGGAATTCGTTACCAAAGGATGTAGTAAAAGCTATTAGTGTAGCTGGGTTTAAAGAAGGTTTGGACAAGATCCTGGAGGAAAGATCCATAAACCATTATTTAAGGGGACCTGGGAAATCTACTGCTTGTCCCAATACAAGCATTGTGGAACCTTATGTCTTCTGGGGAAACTGCTAGGTACTTGTGACCTAGATTTGCCACTATTGGAAACAGGATACTGGGATTGATGGATCTTGGCCTGACCCAGTACGGCATATCTTATTTTCTTATCTTCTTATAAGGGATGATGGAATGGGAATTGTCGTGACCCTCTGCCTAGGCCTATGGCTGGTAGGGAAAAGGGCTGCCTTATTTGCCTTTTGAGTACCGTCCCAAGGCTTTGGCTGCCAGCACTGAATGCTGGGACTTGTAGTTTCAGATACTCTCCAAGCAAAGTAGTGTGACCACACAGTTTGTCAGGCAAAACAAAGAAATTTATTCTGGGGTTTCTCCCTCACATCAAAATTCATAGCACAAAAACAAGGCAAGGATAAGTTCTCCAAATTAAATGATGAAGAGGAACAAAACAGGCTTAACATCAAAGTCAGGAATATTCTTTCCACAGCAGCGGCACTCAGCTTCCTTCAGACAAATGCCTTTCACTGCTATGGCTGCTAATCACCTCAGGCAGACTTTAAAACTTCTTAGTCAGAGTTTTCTTTCTCACTCAGCTTGACAAAACCAGGGTAAATAAACTTCTGCTCCTGGCCTAAGCCTAGCACATGTTTAGTTTGTTTGACTTACAGAATGAGCATTCCATTTCTACTGCATCATTATCACAAGGAGTTTCATACATTTCTATCTGCATATCTTCCACAGCTTCATTTGAATCATCTTCTGGGGAGCTTATATCAGAAGGTTTAAACTTTACACTCTGCAGAAACTCTTTCAGTTTCCCTAAAAAGTGTTCTTTCTGCTCTGCATCAGCATAGTTTAAAGAATGAGTTTCTCTCTCATAGAATAGCTTTTCAACAGCCTCTAGAACTGACTCATGGCACTTACTTGAACTGTTCCTGTTCCTGCCTGGGGCTTCTCTCCTTGTCTTTTGGCTAGCACAGCGTTCAGAGCTTTTCCTCAGCTCTCTGACCACTTCTTCAGAAAAGCCTCTGTTAGGAATTGTAGCAAACTTGTCTGCCCCACCTCTCTTACTTGGCTGGCTCTCTGAGCTGTTTTCCCACGTGGAAACAAACCTCTCCAGCTTCTCTTCTCTGGGGTGCTTTAGGACAGGTTCCAACCTTGGTTCCACTGCTTTCTGAGAGTAAAAATCAGCTGTCTTTCCTCCTCCTCTCCTTTGCTCCTTGAGCTCCCTTTTCTCGTGGCCTCTTTCCTCCTGGTTCCTTTCCTCCTGACTCCCTTCCTCCTGACTACCTTTACCAAACTCTGAAGCAGTTTTAAAATGGTTCTTCCTTTCAGCCACACCCTCCTCTCTGCACATGTGAGAGCTGTTAGAGCTCAACCTAGCACTTGCGTCACTGCTTGGGCAGGGCTTAGCTCTAGCTACTGCATGCTCCGGTGGCTTGTGGTTTCTATGGGAACCCTGTTTACACCTGTCTTTAAAGGTACATTCCTCACTTCTCTCCCATTCCATCTCATCCTCACAGCTCACCTTATCACAGAATCTATAGGAGTCTTTGAAAAAAGGAAGAGGAAAGGTTAGGGAAAGGCTCAGGATACACTGCAGAGAAACAAAAATGGTTGTTGAAAAGACACCTACATGTTTACACTTGCAAATTAAACTCCTCCAGTCACAACATCACAAGCAGGCCCAAGAGACAACAAAGTCCCATCCTTATTCACAATTTATAAGAGGTGTAGATTTACACATTTAAAAAGATCTACCCCACCCATATCTGACTTATGTGAAATATGTCACTGACAAGCAGACATTGGAGCCACCCAGGACCCACCCAGAAATGCTTCAGATTTCTCATGGTATAGACATGCTGAGATCGATATGCCTGGCATGGAATTATACATCTTGCAGCCTTTCTAAAATGGTATTTTGAATGTAGACATGGCTTTCACATTTTTCTGCCACTGCATTCATCTTTAAAATGTAAATATGTCTTCTAAAATAATCCCTATAGCCTATCTAGATAGAGGATGAAAATGGGCACTTTCCAAATAATATTGCTACAATACCATCTGTCTCTCAATTATATGAATGGCACCAGAATAGTTGGATATATTTTGGTCCTGATACTACTCATAGGGCCTTTGAAAATGCATGAATAAGAAGTTGCATGTTTCAAGAACACCACTAAACATACAGCTTCCTTTTGAAATTGGCCCCTAAGTTTATTCACATGTAAATGGTACCTATCCTTTCTAAAATAAACTCATTTATCTTTAAAAGTAAGAATAGTTTTTAATTTTCTAATCTACTAAACTATGTTTGTTATTTTCATTAGTTATCATGCATTGAAGTATTCTGCTAGCATTCCTTCAGAGAGCATTACAAGGTTTTACATGGAAAAGTGTGTTGTGTCATATGAGCTGTAATTTCTATAGGTTAGGTTCATGATCATGAAATGAAGATATAATAGGAAATAAGGAAAAAAAACAAAAAGGAACAATATCCAAGGGCAAAGGTTTGCATGAGACATGGACATTTCATTATAATACCATTTTGGAAGCCAACATAAAATATATCCCATGTGTTATAAGAGGTCAAACAACTGCTGGCCTGGCTTAATGGTAAGATGAAAGAAACAGTTAAAACTGAAAGGACATCATTCATAAAATGGAAAGTAGCCTTAAATGAGAAATAAAAAGGTGTGAGCATAAGCACTGTCAAGTTAGATGTAATATAGTAATAAGGCAGGCCAAGAGAGAATTAAAAAAAAAAAAAAAAAAGCTTGCGGCAGAGGCAAAAACTAATGCTAAAAAGCTTATTCAGGTATATTTGAAACAAAAAGTCTGTGAGGTAGTCAGGTGGATTGCTAGACATCCAAGGGGCAAAATGAGTGGTCAGGGAGGATAAGATAATAGAAGAAAAATAGATATTAGCCCAGTATTCAAAAGAGTTTATGATGTGATTAGCAGGGTCTACTAACTGAATAAATCCTACTGCACATGAAGTTTAGTGGTAACAGCTGGCGCATTCTGCTGAATATCGCCACAGACCTTCTTGGCACTATCCAGGTAGTGATGGGGCAGTCTGTGGGTAAGGCTGGTACATTCCTGGCAGCTATCAGGTCAGCAACCATTTTCAGTCCACTAACCAAATAGGTAACAGCTTAAAATGTCAGGGCAAGTCAATGGCTGTGCTAACTTTAGGAAGCTTTGCTAATTGGTTAGTGGCTGAATATTGCCACTGACCTGATAGCAAAGGAGGTAGGCAGTGAAACTGGATATTCAGCACTAGTGGATATCTGGTACTGAATATATGGTTTCTTTTTTGCCCGCGGCAGCCAGGCACTTTACAAGCTCTGACCCAGTGGACTGAATATCAGACCAATAAGCCTATTTACTAACTTGTGATAAGAATTGCCATCTCTTCTCTATGCTTTTTACTTTGACTTGTAACCACCACTCAGTAACAGCCACCCTTGCTATGCTTATTTGAAGTGTGAAAATTATTTAAGCAGGATGGGTATGAGAGTATTGAATGCCCCAGGCAAACCTTCAGATTTACACTCCCCCCCACCCTGGATTTTGATCATTTAAACTCAATCATGATAATTGAAAACACGACCTCTTACAACAATTCTATGAAAATGCATAATTGTACATAATGAACAAAATGCATAATCCCATCCAAACGTCTCCTCTCCTTCACTAGACATCTCCCCTAAATACTAGCAGACTATTACAAGTCTAAAATTAACCTATCTACATATCTCATCAGTACCTGTGCAAATAGCACATTACCACCTCCGGAACTCTGGGGACATTTTCACCCGATATATCTAGAACCCCTTAAAAGGTTAATTTCAAATATGAACACTACAACATCCATTTCAGACCCATGTCCAGTCAAATGGATAAAGGACACAATCACTGAAATTGTTCCTGTCATACTAACAATCGTCAATAAGTCACTTTCCCAAGGCTATATGCCACTTGATCTCAAAAAGGCTATCATACGGCCAATTCCAAAAAACAAAATCCTTGACAAAACATGCCCAGCCTCATACAGGCCTATATCTAGTCTACCTTTTCTCACTAAAATAATAGAAAACGGTCTACATGCAAATGCAAGACCACATTGACCTATATGCTTCTCTTGATAATAACCAATATGAATTCAGGCCATACCACAGTGTTGAGACACTGATGCTAGTACTTTATAATAAACTCATAAAATGAATAAATAACATTAAACAGGCCCATATTTTTATTTTCCTAGACATAGCTGCTGCTTTTGATTCTGTCATCTACCCGCTGCTAATTCAAAGATTACTATCCAAAAAAATCACCAAAATTACCCCTAAACATTTTTTTTTTGTTTATGTATATTTTTGTCGGATGTCCCTGAAGAGGGCACACACTATAATCTGTGCTCTCCACTCAGTTACATCCCTTTTAATCAAAACTTGGAAGTAGGATTATGCAACTACTTAACTTTATCAGAAGTACGGTTTCTTAATAACGCAATTCTGTCGCAGGCAGGATTATTCAGCAACTGGGCTTTGTCATTTGAATGCGGGTTTCAAAATGCCTCACACGATGTGCACGTTTTGGGACTGGCTCCCTGTTTCAAGTGCTGTCATCACGAATTTCACATCAACTGCCACAAAACTGGGCTGGGGGAGGAGAGGTGCTCCAATCACGGTGTGCGAGGGGCAGGGGTGGGGATGGGCAGGGGTGCGCATATGCGGAGCAGATGGGGTGTGCCATTGGGCAGCCATGGGTGGGTCATAGTGCCTCCAGGTGGAGGGAAGGGGGGGCCCAGAGACCAGGACCAGGGATGCAGGGTGCCGAGGGATGGGTGGCAGTCAGGGGGCCCAGGGGGTGGGGCCTCACCCACACCGCTGTGGCTTGGCATGTGTGTACAGGGAGGGGGTGGGGATGTACCTGGGCATTGGGGTAGGATGGGGTACCGGACCGACGTGTCCTGTGGATAACTGTGGGGTATCCACAGTGTACCCAGCAAACACCTGTGAACTGTTGAAGGCCCCATGGGACAGGGAAAGGGTGGCCAGACTGTGCAGCATGCATCTGACTACATACAGCTGCAGTGTCTACATGTCCGAGGGGATGGGCCCGCAAAGAGGGGTGCACCTCCATGGCACACATCACACTGAGCAGGGCAGGGCAGGGAATGGGACACCAGCAGTGTGCTACCAGAGGTGGATATGTGGACAGGACAGACAGCGTGGATATGTCATCGGGCGTATAGGGTATGATGGACAACCGATGAGATGTGGACGGAACTGCACGGAGACGTATCCGCCGCCACACCAACATGCTCTAAGCAGGAACCAGTGGGGAGAGGTGGTGGGGGGCAGAGGAACAGGGGGCATGGGGGGCTCCTGACACAGGTGGGGCAGGGGGCATCAGGGGTGTTGGGGGCCTTTGGGTGGGTGGGGGTGGCATGGCTGCTGCCGTGATCCATGGTAATCCCAGCTAGGGGGGGGGGACCCAGGCTGGCCAAGGTGGTGGCATGGGGCCAGTCCCAAGGGCAGCCATGGGTAGGGCAGGGCATATATGGGGCTCTCTCAATAACCACAGGACATATGACATCAGGCAGTGCCACATGTGTGGCTATTTATTTCCCCCACGCTCTGCCGTGCCTTGAGCGGCCCCTCCCACCCCATGGTGCAGGTGCCACAGCTGGCACTGCTGCTGCTGCTGGTGGACCTTGTTGTTTCCGAGGGGGTCCCCCAGCCAGCCACCAAGAGCTCCGTGCTGGCAGCTCTGACCCACGCTGATGTGGCCAGGCCCCTCATCTCGGCCAGGATCCCCTCCGCCACCAGTCCCAGGTGCTCCACTGCGGGGCGCATGCGGCATGCCTCGTGCCACTGCCACCACTGCTCCCTTTAGGACCTCACACAATACATGCTGTACACCTGTGGGGAGACAAGTTATGCACCGTGAGACATGGTTCTCACCTGCCATCTGTACACATGCAACATCATATGCACACGGTAGGACACCCACCCTGTGAATCGCCATGTGCCACCTCAGAGTGTGCACACATCTCCCCTATCACCTCTGCCAGGACAGACCGCGCATCCCATGTGCCATCCTGTGGTGCAGCAGGCTCCACCGCCCCGGTGGCTGCAGCAGCAGGTGGCATACTGTCCTCAGCTGGCCCCTGGCTCGGCCGGCTGTTGCCCTCCAGAGGTGGTGCTGGACCCCCCACCTCCACCTGTGCCACAACTGTCCCTCCTGGCAGCCCCACCTCTGGCCCCACATCATCAAAGGCACAAAAAGAGCAGGATGCTCTTGCTAGTCCAACAGGAACAGTGAGAGGCAAGAGACGTGGATGAAACACAGATGCCTTTATTCAGTCCCCTACGCGTTTCGGCCTAAGCCTTCCTCAGGGGGATATACTTAAACATGCAAACACAAACATATAAAATAGTGTTAAATAATATGTAAAATAGAAAATAGTGAATTAAAACAGGCATGTCACTCTTATGAACATGCATACAAATACTTCCATTGAAAATAAAATCATACTTACAATCACTGTTCCCTCTAAGCTGTGCGCGTGTGCGCGCGCACACACCTCGCCGAGTGAGCGCACATACTTTAGAACAGAGCGCACAAAAATTATGGTTCTGATTCTGATAGAAAACAACACAGACGTCTTAAAATTTAAAAGTTGTTGTGTATTTACGGTTTTTCACAAGTTCTACAATATTTTCTAGTGCAATCAATGTGGTGTACATACTATATTCTGACGTGTAGTCAAATTTTAAAGTATATAACTCTGAGTGCCGTTATGTGGCGCACAAAAATTTAACCTTCCTTCAAAAGCTGCACAGCTGATATTTTATGCGCACACAGCCTACAGAAAGTTAGAGGGAACATTGCTTACAATGATTGTAATAAAATAATGAAATAAATAAATAATAACAGTCTTAAAATCATAAAGGTATTAAAAATATAAATATATTGTGAAAGAGAACACTGAATTTGAACGCTAAAAACAAAGATGTAGGGCAGACATGCACCACTATACAAACTAAACTGAACACAAAAACTCTACTTACAAGGCACTATTGGTGAAGGAACACAAATTATGGAAATAGCGTGTAGCTCCGTCACTTTTTACAATACTGAAGTATATAAATATATAAATAAATAAACAATAAATGAAATAAATATATGAATAAAAAGGATACAAATAAAGAAGATTGCATAAACATATACATAAAACACAATGAATTTTTTATATATAAGAATTTTTTAAAAAATGGTAAAGATAGCACTTAAAAAACTTGTAAAAGGAAATGTGATAATAAATACCATAAAGGTGAATAAAATTTAGTACGTGATGGCACTCAAGTAAACTCACTATAAAAGTGAACTTATTGTAAAACCTGTACTAAAGACGTTCTGAGGGTTACCTTGCCTTGGTCAAATCAGGTACGAAAATCACTGTGCAATGAAAATGAACTCCTGTTAAAACATGCTGTAAAAACATAGGGGCTTGTTTACAAAGCCGCGGTAGCGGTTTGCGATCGTAATCGGAGCCGCGGCCCCATTGATTTCAATAGGGCCGCGGCTGCGATCGCGATCGCGAACCACTACCGCGGCTTTGTAAACAAGCCCCATAGTACCCTAAAACAAAAGGAATAAAAAGAATACAAAACAATGCTTTGTATATCCGTTCACTTTTATAGTGAGTTTACTTGAGTGCCATCACGTACTGAATATTATTCACCTTTATGGTATTTATTATCACATTTCCTTTTACAAGTTTTTTAAGTGTTATCTTTACCATTTTTAAAAAAATTCTTATATATAAAAAATTCATTGTGTTTTATGTATATGTTTATGCAATGTTCTTTATTTGTATCCTTTTTATTCATATATTTATTTCATTTATTGTTTATTTATTTATATATTTATATACTTCAGTATTGTAAAAAGTGACGGAGCTACACGCTATTTCCACAATTCGTGTTCCTTCACCAATAGTGCCTTGTAAGTAGAGTTTTTGTGTTCAGTTTGGTTTGTATAGTGGTGCATGTCTGCCCTACGTCTTTGTTTTTAGCGTTCAAATTCAGTGTTCTCTTTCACAATATATATATATTTTTAATACCTTTATGATTTTAAGACTTATTATTTATTTATTTCATTATTTTATTACAATCATTGTAAGTATGATTTTATTTTCAATGGATGTATTTGTATGCATGTTCATAAGAGTGACATGCCTGTTTTAATTCACTATTTTCTATTTTACATATTATTTAACACTATTTTATATGTTTGTGTTTGCATGTTTAAGTATATCCCCCTGAGGAAGGCTTAGGCCGAAACGCGTAGGGGACTGAATAAAGGCATCTGTGCTCATCCACGTCTCTTGCCTCTCACTGTTCCCGCATCATCAAAGGGCCATGGCCCTGGGTCTGTGTGCTCCGCCCCCTCCTCCACCTCCTCAATGGCATGTATGTCACCTGTGGGGGAACAGGGTACACAGCTCAGGTGGTGCATGGCTGCCTGCCTGCCCTTGTCACACCCTGTATCCATGGCCCATGTAGGACACAGGGCACCCTGGTCAGTGTGCGGGTCCCCAGACTGCATATGTGTGGCCATGGACATTACCAGTGCAAGGATGTGTGTGGTACCATCCCATGTCCGTGTCCCAGGTGCCAGCAGCAAGCCACCAGTGCCCGCGTGTGCGTGTGGACTGGGAGCACAACATATGGCCAGGCATGACTGTTTGGGTGGGGCTGGAGTGCTGTGCCGATGCAGCCGGGGACAGGTGTGCCCTGTGGTGGCGGGGATATGCGTGCATGGGTGCAAGGGCTGGGGTGGGGTGGGCCTGTGGCAGTGTGACTGGCGGTAGGCTATGGATGACTGCATGAAGCAGGCGCATGTGTAGGTGTGAGCCGCATGGGTCTGTGTTGGGGCCCCTATGCCCCCCACCGGTGCTGCCCATTGTGTATTGGTGCCTCCTGTGCCTAGCGTCTAATGCTAACATGGCCATCCCCCCCAGCGCATGCAGCCACCCACCCCGTGCCACCCCTTTGCAACCTGTGTCCCTGCACCCAGCGCCTATAGCACACACAGGTGCGGTGCACCTCTGTCTCCCCTGTGTAATGACCCATGTGGCCTTGCTGTCCTCGCCACCCCTGCACTGTGTCTGCACAACACATTGTTGCCCAACACTGCCATCACGGGCCTGTCACTCCCGCCCCTGCACCCTTCCGCCATGCCGTGCCAACCCCCGTCCAATGTTGCTACATCCACCCCCATTCTGGCCCCTGCACCTTCAGCTACATCTGTGCTGCCCCACTCACTGCCTCTGTATTGGTGCCCACCCCTTTATCTATGGCAGCCATGCCCTGCTTCTTCAGTTCTGACCCCTCTCTGGCCGCCACCCTGCCCCCCCTGCACCCTCTCCCAGCGGGGGCTGTCACCCGCAGCACCTCAAACCTCTCCAGGATGCTAGCCAGGAGGAGGTTATTCTCCTCCTGGGTGAAGTGGACCGCCCTCCCCATGGCTTCCTCGGCTACAGGCGTCCGGCGGCATTTCGGCCCTGGTGCACCTCCAGGGTGTTCCGGTGGGTGGTGTATGGCCCCAGATGGGCCTGCCCTCTCACTCTCTGGGTCTTAAGTTGTTTGAGGCACTGGTGGCTGCTGGCTGCATGCCCCTCCTGCCTCATGATGTCTCTCACCCTCCATGCTGTGGTACGTATCGTGAACCATAGCCCTTGGCGTTCTGGGCATGCTGTGCCCAGTTATGTACCTCAGGCGTGGTCCTATGCATGTTCTGCATGATCTTTACACCCATGCGCAGTAGCACGTGTTATGTTTGTGGATACCAGTGTGTGGGGACACCTCATCTGCCCAATACGAGCACTGCTCCTATCACGCATGCACGTACGCACCTTACGCATGATGTATCCTCACGCGCTGTGTGCGCATAAGGTGCGTTCCTAGGCATGCTACGCCCTTTCCCTATGTTCCCCATCCTCAGATCTATCTGTGTCATTGCTATTGGTGTGCACCGCTGCATACATGGCCCGTTTATCCTCCGGCATGGTTCATGGTGCATGCATGCACACTCTGCTGTTTATCATTGCTTTGGGTGCTGTCTGTTACATATGGCGCGTTCCGCACATAGGTGGTCATGCGGCATGTCCCCACACGCTACTCTGCATCAGACGTACGTGTGTCCGCCATGCCTCTGCCCATTGGAACGCGCCTTGCATTCTGTTCTCACCTATGTGTCTGGGTGGGGCACACAGTGCAGAATGCTGTACGTTTGTGTGCTGCTGGGGCGCAGGTAAACACCGCATGCTCCTCCTACCCTCATTCAGCATACCCAATCACGGGACATGCATTTTTTGGGAACGCACGTTTCTGCGCATGCTACGGAATTACGCTTCTGTACGTGCAGGGTGTTGTCTCATGCTGTTGATGGTGTATGTCCCAGCATCACCAGGTATGTAAGGTTTGCTCTGATTATTTTCCACACCCCACACCTTATTTAACATCTACCTGTGCTCCATCTCATGTCTATCATGGCTCAGATCGTGAATGTGGGTTATGCGGTGGTGATGTTGGTGGAGCTGGCGGATCTGCGGTTGCCTGAAGGGGGAGATGGTGTCCCTGGGGCTGTGGCACAGGGCATGGGTGCAGTCCCGCTGCAACTCAGACTTGCAGCTGTGGGGGCTCCACAGGCAGAGGTGATACCAGCATGGCGCCATAGGCGTGCTGAGGCACGGCCACGCCTGCCATGCCTCTACAGACACAGGCCCATGCTCCAGGACAAATATGAGGACCAGGTCATCTCCCTCTACTGTCTGGACACAGGGGCTATTAGGGAGCTCTATGAGGATCTACGACATGACCTCGAGCCCCGAACTGTGCGATCACATGCCATACTGGGATTGGCCAAGATCCTGGCTGCCCTATATTTCTTTGCCTCTGGCTGTTTCCAATCCTCAGTGGCTGCAGTGGGCAGGATGAGCAGGCCAACATTCTCACGCTGTCTCCACCAGGTACTATGGGCCATGGTCAGCCGGGTTGGGAAATACATTGCAATTCCTAACAGTAGGCAACTTTGGGGGGCCCTGGGCCAGGCATTCCAGTGGATTGCAGGGATACCACATGTGATGGGAGCTATTGATTGCACACATGTTGCCCTGGTCCTGCCACGCGACAGGGAGGTTGTGTTCCGCAACTGCAAACACTACCATTCCCTGAATGTGCAGGTTGTTTGTGATGCAAATATGTGTATTCTGAATGTGGTTCCATGGTTCCCAGGGTCAGCCCATGACTCCTATATCCTGCAGCACTCGGCACTGTTTGGCCAATTTGAGGCCGGACAATATGGGGACTGTGTCCTGCTAGGTGGGTATTTCCCATATCTCACATGTGCGTACAGTGTATGATATCTGGGGTCCCATTGTCACCTGTGTCCTCTGCATGCCTTTCCTTGCATTGTGGTTGTGGAGCACTGCCTTGTATGGGGCTTTGTACAACGTCACACCCTGTCACTGGGGACGTGATCATGTACCTCTGTGTGCTTCTAAATGGCTCTATATATACCATGTGTGTCTCATTGCTCATCTGTGTGTCTCGGCATACATGTGGGTGACACTGGTATCTGCTACTGCTGTTTGGTTGCACAGGTCCTATGTACAGGGACACTTTGGGCACATATGGTGTGTCCCTTCTATGGCTGGGTGTGACACCTCTTGTTTGACAATGGCTCCGGCACATGGCCTTGGACATACCACATAAGCAGATGTACATGGGTATGCCTTTGTGGTGTGCCCCTCGTAGATTCCATATCCAACGTGTATGTGTGTGTGTGCGGTCCACCAGGGAGGTGGGATAGGTATGCACCTAGATCCATCCTCATGCTGTATGGTGTATATGGGGCCTATTCTCCATTGTCCATGTGTGCGACAACACGTGGGTGAAGCTGTGGTCACACTTGACATCACACATGTATGCTGTATGTCTACCCACATTATCTTGTCTCTACTGCCATTCCGACCTGACCCATCAGGTATGTGCTCCGGTGACATCTGCTGTGCATGCACTGTATCATAGGCGTCACATGGTTGCCCACATGCGCATCTCTGCCCCTTCCAGTATGCTTTGCCACTGTCAGCCAGATGCCTTCACACTTGCCACTGCTGCCGTTTGGGTACAGGTTTTTGGCCGTGTGTTTGGCCTGGATACAGTTGATGTGTGTTGCCCTCATTAGCCTACCCCAGGGTTCTGGGTCTCCCAGCTTCAGACACTGGTGCTGTGCCATCATGTGCCATTCTATGATGTTGTATGTTTGTGTACCTGTTTATCTGTTGTCCAGTTAAACTTTGCTACTTCTGTGCTTTTGTGTGTCCATCATCTCCCGCTTGACCATACCACATTTCTTTCTGCAGGTGATGTGGGATATGGCTGTTGTGCCTGGTTGCTGACCCCTGTGCATCTCCCACAGCCAGGTGCAGAGATGAGGTACAATGAGGCCCATGCCTCCAGCCACTCAGTCATTGAGTGCACCTTTGGTATTCTGAAGAGTCTCTTCAGGTGTCTGGATAGGACCGGCGGTGCCTTACAGTATGGACCCATGACTGTGGCACATATCATTCTGACCTGTTGCATCCTGCACAACATTGCTCTCAGGCACAATGTCCCAGTCAAAATTAATGAGGATCTGGAGGAGGATCCTGTGTACCCTCCTGTACATGGCCGTGGTGACACACATGAGGGGATGGCAGTCAGGCAACATCTGATAGAGGAGCTGTTCTCCTGTAAGTTCTGCATATGTGGGAATGTGCATATGTGTCTCCATGTTTGTGCTGACCTATGTGTTTCACGGCACTATCATGACATATATGTCACTTGTGTTTTGACCCCTCCAGGATAGGCTGCCGACCCTGCCTGGTGCTGTGGTGCATGTGGGAACTGTGTGTATGTCATTCAGACCTGCAGGTGACTGGGGTGGGTGGACATACAGGTAAGTGTACTGTGGGGGCAGTACAGCATTACACATATCTGTGTTTCCCTCTCCACTGCACCTCTGTTGATGTACATGTGTTTGGCCTGTGGCTCCATCCCCCATATGTTCTGATTGACACTCATATGGCCATTGGCCTGTGCACATTTTGGGTGTTTGCACACTGTATCTAAGGCACATGTTACTGAGCTGTGTGTGTCTCCAGGCACAGGGTGTGGGGTTGGTGGATAGCACATACAGCCTTCCCTGGCATTGTAGCATTACACAACATCAGTGTATCATTGCATGGACTGTAGTGATTCTCTCCACTGGTCGCTGATTGTGCACAGACCTGCCGTATGCAACTTGCAGCATGCTCACCTTGTCTCATGGTATATGTATCTGTGTCTGTGGGGCGTGTCTAGGTGACGATACCTTCTGATGTCCTATGCCATTGTCTGGTGCAGGGATGTGCCTGGCCACCTATGCAGTGGTGTTCACCCATCTCTCTGTGACCTTCTGCTTTTGCCCTTGTGTACGTTGTGCGCATGTGTCATGTATTGTTGCCTGATGTGTCTCATGTTTGCTGACAGGACACTACGCATCAATGATTCAGTTACATGCAACTCACCATACCTTGGACATGTGCCACTGATGGCTGACCATGACGACGTGGTGCTGGACACAATTCATTGACATCCGCAGCCTCTACTGTGGCCCCTTGTGCCCTTTGCCTGGCTCAGACAGTCCCCATCAGACACCTGCTGTACAATGAAGGTAGGTTGCTCTTTAGATCTTCTGTGACTAAAATCCACGTGTAGCTGTTTCTTTTGGGCTGTTTGTATCATCGTGCCTTTCTGTGGGATCTCTGTGCACCACCACTGCTGGATATGCTGTGGACATCTAGGATGCCTGTGTGACATGGGCATTGACCATGTTGAGATGGTAACCTGGTCTGCAGTACCATCTCCTGCTGTGGTCAACGTGCACTGTGCTGTGTGTTGTGGCCATGTCATGTTTTAATATCTGGGCATTCATTATGCACATAATGTGCTATCACTGTCTGCACTGTGGCCTGATTATGTGTGTAGCATACCTTTACCTTTTCTCTACTCCTTTTAACACAGGGTGCAGCCAACACACAAGGCACATCTACTATGCTGCATCTGGAGTCCCCATTGCCCAACTGTGGTTTGACAGGACACCTCCATCAATGGTCCCTGGGTGATGGTGCCAGTAGGAGATGGACCTATGCGAGTCAGACACATGCCTATGTTGGACATCATTGTTCGCCTGCTACTTTGGCCATCACTGGGGGGACCGACACATCGTTGCTGCCGTGCTCTGTCTTGGTGTTGTGTTTATCGCAGCAGAGACACATCACCTTTGCATTGCTGTGGAGCATTGGGATGTCACTTGTGACTTTGCGTGGCCATGTAACCTGGGATGGTCAAAGCTGGACTTGTAGGGTCACAGGTGGCATTAGCATTGTGGACACTTGTCCGTACATCTACAGCAGGAACTCACATGCGCTGTATGTTATACATCCATCTGACATTGTATAGCTGTGTGTCGCCAATGTGTGAGGCTCGCATCACAGGCATTGCACCAACATTTGGCTACACAGGTACATGCAGCCACGTATGTGGCACAGGAGATACATTCTGTAGGTCCTGCTTATTTCTGTGGCCAACTTCCACTTGTACATGACACACTATCTTCCTCCAGAACACTGTGATGCATGCCACCATCTCTGATTGCTGTTTGAGCATCACAGGGGGTATTACAGTGGATATGGGGCAGCACTCTGTGATGTTTAAATATACACGGTGCATGCACATGTGCCTGAATCATCTCTTACACTGGTGCATGTACCGGGTTGGGATTTGTGTGGGTACGTGCATTGTTGTGGACGTCTCTTTGTAGGTCTATGTACATGTTATTGTGTGTGTTTACTGGACATATGTGGCAATGTACATTGATTTGCAGGCTTATCTTTGCATGTGTGCACAGTCCTCTTTCTGACATGACATTGCTCCACTCACATTGTGCCAGTACCTTTGTACTGTGGCAGCGGGTGTGTCCATTTCCAGGATTTATTTGTGCAGTCCCTGTAAATTGCCATATTATGACTTCTCCTGTTTCCACGGCTCCCATTTCGGTGTGACTTCCACATAGTGCTACCTCTGTATGTTAGTGGGATCCCATATTCTTTGCTTTTTGCCCCACATGTGACTCTCGTCCTGATACCGTGTTCTCATGTTGCATTGTGTCACTGTTTTTGATGCCATGTGTACATTAAAGATGTTTATTTACATGACTACCTGACATCTGGACTTTCTCAGCACATCACATGCTGTTCTATGGACATCTACACTGCTGTATGACCCACTGATACCCACACATAAGGTCTATACATCTGAGGGGTGGTGCTGGGCCATTGGGACATGACATCATTGGCATGTTTGTGCATTTGCCTGTGCACTGCGTATGCACTTCACTGTGTGGCAGCATGACATTACATCACTGTATCTTCCCTTCAGACCTTCTTGCCTTGTGTGTGTGCTGTCAGCCTGGTGTGCCTGTCTGATATGTGCCACCTGTCAGCTGTGTGTTCTGGTGCTGCGGCCGTGATGGTGCAGACATGTACTTCTACTACTACTAAGCATTTGTATAGTGCTACATGGTGAATGCAGCACAGTGCAGATAGGTGGGAGACATGTTCTGCACATCAGTGATTACTATCTAGTCAGCACAGACACAGATGGGGTGGGAGGGATACCACTGAGGACAGTGGGGGGGGGGTGTCAGGGGAATCATGCTTCCATGGCTGCAGCGAGGACGTGTGGTTTCATCCTGGATTTGTGGGGGGTTGGAGACGGTACCTGCTGTATGGACAGCGTAAGTTTGCTCATGGCGTACAGGGCATCACAGAGAGAGGGGCGGAGTGTGGGGTTCGCAGTAGGGGTGTACTTCACAGGTGGTGGGTGTCTGTTTGGGGTCGATGTTTTCAGGGGTGTTTGTACGGGGAGATGGGAGACAAGGGGTGGTGGGTAGCCACAGAGTCTCTGCATTTTGAGCTCAGCAGGGGATGTTTGACATGGGTACGGTAAAGGTTAGGGAGGTCCGTGACCTGACACGGGGGGTAGTGTGGCCATGACTAGCCTGGCACACAGTTGGATGCATGGCAAATTATTGCACAGAATGATGGGGAATGAGGTGTGTTCAGGTGAGACCTGCAGGGGGAAGACTACTGAGGTACTGATGGGATGTGATTGGGCAGTGCATGGGCATATTGGTGGTGTGTTCAGGGTGGATGGGGCGAGTATCACTGCTGTTGTGGAGGAAGGGGGCAGGTGTTAGCTATCAGATGGCTGTGTGTCGTGACCGGGGGTGAAGGGTCAGGGATGGGCCCAGATTGCATCCTGGGGACACTGGGGGAGGTACAGAGTTATACACAGACACCGACAACAAGAGGGGGCAGGGAGGTGTTACGATGATGGATGGGAGGTACAGTCATAGCCATGTTCACTTTCAGGCCGTGATGAGACATCCAGGCAGCGATGTCATCACCACAGGCATGGATCATGGTTTGGTTAGCCGAGTAGGGTTCAGGTGTGCGTAGGTGGCTCTGTGAGCCATCAGTATCTAGCTGGTACAGCCTGCCATGGGTGCTGATGGGCACATCAGGGGACTGTGTATGGAGGGGGTAAGGGGGAATCCATGCCAGATTCTTGGGGTACACCATCTGAGTGCGTGGTTGTGGGGGAGGGGGTAGGTGTACAGGTCTTGTTCCGGTGTACCATGTATGGGTATAGTTACATCACAAGGTTTGATCTCACTACTTTCATTACTACCACAGCTACTGCACCTGCACAGTGGGAGACATGGCCTGTTGGTTAGGACACGGAACCTCAGGCCACAGGGCTGTGGGTTCACATCCCACCTGGGAACAGCAATGTCAGGCCTGTGGGACTGGGGTTTCTAGTCTTATTGCCATTCCTTGTGGCCTTGGGCACGCCATGTGGCCCTCCATTCGCCATTTCTTTATTTGATGGGTACGGCGGGCTAGACAACTGGTTACTTACAGAGATAACTCAGTACTTATGTCTGTCACTGCCCCTTGTACACAGCGCTGCACAGACATGTCGAGCAGACACCCTACTCACCACAGCTTACATTCTAGTTAGGATAAGTGAGAGAATGTGGGAGCAGGGGTGGAGAGGCAACAGCGGAGGGGGATCAGGGTAGTTGGAGTCCACAGGCAGCAGCAGGTAGGTGGGCTCTCAGCATGGATTGGATGTGTGTTTGCGAGGGTGCCTGGCACACTGACCCCGTGAGTTTATCCCAGGCGTAAGGTGTATCAGGGTGAGGGACGCGATGTCTGCTGTTCGCGGTGGAGCAGAGGGGCTGTCCATTTCAGCACTGTGGTCCAGTGTGTGCCTTTTGTGGTAACCTGTTTTCATTGTGGTTGTGGGAGTTCTTTTGGATAGTGGTCACAGACACCCATTAGCAGTCTGTAGGCTGCCAGTTTGATTCCCATATGTTCTGTTCCTTTTCCTTTCCTGTGTTCTGCTAACCTGCCCATGCAATGGCTACAGCCTCGTCACCTCTCCACATACCCTTCCATCTCTGCACTGTGCGCCACAGTGTGCCCTCTCTGCAGCCTATCTGTCACATTTTGTGTCTTACATATGGCTATATCTTTGTAGTGTCCATGTGACCAGTCGGCTTGGTGGATTGGTACTGCTGTTGTTGGCTGGTCTGTGCCACATCACTGTGCAGGTTGGATTCTTACATGCTCCTTTTTCATTCCATTGCCCTGGTCCATGGGCCGTACACTTAGCTGTCCCTTCAGCCGGCCCCTGACACCCTTCGTGTATCGCTCCCATGCTCTTTTGCATGCTGTTTACACTGCATTACATCTCATGGTGTGTGTGTGCATGTGTTTCTATGTGGCTCCCGTCCCACTTACAGACTGTGATATGAGCTGTGGATGCCTGTTGTGCTTGTGCGTTGCATCATGGTGACTGTTTGGGTTGGCTTCTCCTGGCACACAGCACTCATTTTGTGTGGTGCCCTGCAGTGTTCTTGTATGCAGCCTCTGCTGTGGACCTCACAGTGGTGGTGTGGCCTATTGTTTTGTGCAGTGCTTTTTCAGGCTAGTAGTCATGGGTTTGCTCCCTCTTTGTTCTCCTTCTTTTATGCCTTTCCTACACCGTTACCTTTCATTCCTGTAACAGTCATATCTCTGCTGATCTGTGCTGCCAGCACATATTACCCTCATCACAGTTGCTAACCATCCTTCTGTCCGTCTATCTGTGTCTGTCAACTGTGTGGCACCCAGCGTTCATGTGCAGGCTGCTACCTCATGTCCTGCTTTTCAGGTGCCTTGACCTACAGTGCCTTATGGGGCACCTTGCCAGCACCTTATACAGGGCCTTCAAGGGGTGGCTGCATGGCACCTTAGGTTGGGCACCTTGTAGGGCACATGACAACGTGCCTTGTGAGGCACCTCCTGTTAAGGTGCCTTGTAATGTGCCCTATATGGCGCCTTGTGACATGCGTTATCTGACGGCACATTGTTACACGTGTTACCTGGCACTGCTTGTCGTACAATGCACCGCCCACTCCTTTATATGGGCATCTGTACCATTATCGCGGGTGACACTAACGCGGTTTAGTAAATATACCCCTTACTATTTGATGGTATTAAACTCAAAGTCAAAGATGAGATTAAATACCTAGGAGTAAAATTAGATAAACAACTCTCTTTTCAGACACATATAAAAAATATCCATCTCCTCCAACCCCTAAAATCCCTACTCCAAAGCTCTGACTTTCGAACACTAATGGAAGCCATGATCATCCCACATATAGATTATTGCAATAGTCTACTGCATGGTCTACCCAAAGTCTTCTTCCACCCACTAATAATGGCTCAACATACTGCTGCACGCATTACATACAACTCAAGATGGATCGATCACATAACCCCAATCTTATTTAAATTACATTGGTTACCCATCCAGAGCCACATAAAATTCAAGATATTGATGACAACATACAAGATTGTTAGAAAAATAACCCCTGCATCTATCTCCCAATTAGTTAAAACTGCACCCAAAGATCGCCAAAGAAGAGAGAATATGATCAACTCCCTAACTACACCAACCAAATTCCGTAACACCAAACAATGCATAAGCAGTAGAGCATTTGAGTATATTTCTCCAAAGCTCTGGAATGCTTTACCTTTTAGCCTCAAAAATATTTCAGACCTATCTTCTTTCCGTTCTCATCTAAAAACCCACCTTTTCATTGAACATTTTTGCCATAATGAAACCACAACCTATGAAGCCCCCACTTAAACTACAATCTCCTCTCCATCGATGCTCCCAATGTCTTAATCCACTCGTTAGCAATCTACCATTCCCCATGTACTTTCTTACCTTCCCCTAGAACTACCCTTCACTCTGAATGACACCCTCTTTTATTTCAAATGTAAATAAGTTAAATGTATATAATTATGTAAATCTTTGATTGTTCACCACCAGTTATATTGTTATATTGTTTTAATGTATCTGTTAGAAATGTAAACTGCTATAATTACCTGAAATAGCGGTATATAAAACACACAAATAAAATAAATAGCATAAATAAAAATATTCAATGGTGATAGCTGGCTGCTGAAATGCAGCTAGCTATCGCCACTGAAACTAAGACCCAAATATTCAATGTCGGGGTCATATCCGGCCACCGTCATTGAATATCCAGGACTGCTGGATAGCAAAGAAGCTAACCGTGCAGCAGCAATGTTCAGCCGCTGCTCAGTTACCTTTGAAAATGAAAGTTAGACCACCCTTTTAATGCCTTACCTTTGCTGCTTTGTGATAACGGGGCAGCGGCTCTATCACCACTGCCTGGTTATTGCGGGTGCCACCCCTCGGAATGTCCCAATGCTAGCAGGCTAGCATTGGGTTGTGCGGCACCGGCACCCATGGATATTCAGCAGGATTAACTGTCTTAGTGCCACTGGTTAGCTTGGTCACCACAATTAATGTGGTTAGCAGGTCTGCTAGCCACATTAATCATTTTGAATATCTCCCCCGATATTTTTAAACATTAAACTTTTCTTTATACATATGTGTGTGCTCACTTTCCCTACAGCTAAAAGAAAGTGCTGATGGCTCTTTGAATTTTGTGGCTATCAAGATCTAATGTTTTGCTCTGACTGCTACAGACAGCTCTTTGTTGCTCTTAGATATGTCTACTCTAGGTGACTGCCTAGTATTACATGATGGTTGGGTCGTCCCTGCATATAAGTTTTATTTTGAGCAGGAATGTATTTCTTCCTATATAGGGATCCTCTGTTCTTATCTCATGCCTTTTAGAATTCCATCAGCATTTTGTCCCCGCTACCTCCAGGGAGAGGACATCCCAGGCCTCTAACACCCTTTTCATAAAAAAATATTTTCTGATATTGCTTTTAAATTTACTTCCTTTCAGCTTCATTTCATGTCATTTAGTTTTGTAGCTTCCCCATCCATAGAAAAGGTTTATATACTCATTAATAACTTTTAAGTATTTAAACATCTGTACATATCTCCCCTTCTCTCTAAGCTATACATATTCAGGTCTTTAAGTTTCTTTTCATACAGCTTCTGGTGCAAACCCCATACCTTTTTGGCCAATCTCCTCTGGGCCACTTTGAGTCTTTTTCTATCCTTAGTGAGATCTGGACTCCCAAAGTGAACACAGTACTCCAAGTGAAACCTTACTAATGATCTGTAGATAAACATTATCACCTCCTCCTTTCAGCTGGTTATGCTCTTCTCTATGCATTCCATCGCCTTGTCACATTGTTCACAACCTTGAGATCTTCAGAACTAATCACTCCAAGGTCTCTCTCCGGGTCCATGAAAATCATCCTAATGCTCTCTTGGATATCTGCACTGCATTTTGTATTTCTTGGCATTAAATCTTAACTGCCAAAGAGTATACCATTCTTCTAATTTTTATAGATCATTTATCATGCTGCATATTCCCTCTGAGTTGTCCACTCTGTTGCAAATCTTCATGTCATCCACAAAAA
Organism: Ichthyophis bannanicus; assembly: GCA_033557465.1. Lineage (NCBI taxonomy): Eukaryota > Metazoa > Chordata > Amphibia > Gymnophiona > Ichthyophiidae > Ichthyophis > Ichthyophis bannanicus. Next base: position 449,500,861 of record CM066035.1, on the reverse strand, counting down.
GGCAAACTTTTCATTCTAACCCTTCAGCAGTGTAACTTACAGAGCTATTGAATAGAATCAGTTCCAGTGAATTCAATTTACCACCACCATCTTCATCTGCCAGTCATCCAGTTTCTAATCTATTTCACTACTTTGGCCCTAGTTTCAGGCTGCTCTGTTTATCCATGATCTTCCTATGAGGAACAGTATTAAAGGATTTACTGAAATCTAAATAGACCCTGTCCATCACATGCCTTTGATCAAGTTCTCTGTTCACCAAGTCACAGAAGGCAATCAGATTCAACTGGCACAATCTGCCTTTCATAAAAACATGTTGCCTCTGATCCAGCAATCCATTCAGTTATAGAAAGTTCATTATTCTATCCATTAGCAACGTCTCCATTATTTTGCTTATACACTGACTTAATGGCATGTGGTTTCCCCCTTCTCTGTTGCCACTTTTGTAAAGACTGATCGCATCAGGCCTTCTCCAGTCCTGAGGTATTTCTCCCATTTCTAAGGCACCATTGAACACAGCAGAGGAGCAGCCTAATGGTCAGAACAATTGCCTAATGCCCAGAAGATCAAGGGCTCAATTCCCACTGGAGCTTCTTGGGCAAATCACTTTACTCTCTATTTCCTTGGAAGAAAAGGCCTGGCAATTCCTGTGATACATTGTCAAGACAACACAAATAAACACGTTCTTATTCCTGCCATGGAAGGATATAAACAATCATTGGAATATAGATTGCTGTTTTTTTTTTCATATATTTACCCATCCCCCAATACATACACCAGGCTTTGAACTACTTATTGAAATTCTCTGTACGATGTTGCCTTTTCATAGGTAGGTAGTACTTCTGAAAAAGTCCCTTCCCCATCTTCTGGAAATTTCTCAATGCTACAAGGGTGCTGTTTCTTGACATGCAGATTATAACATCTAGTTTAGTGTCCTTACTGTCTTCCACCAATAACACTTAGGGGTATGTTTACTAAACCTTCTTAATGTGCGCCCGGCGTTAGTGTGCAGGATGCCATATAAGGAGTGGGCGTTTCAGTCTAAAGTAGCAAAACGGGAGTAGTGCGCGATAACGCGCGCTGCTGCGCACATTATCGGGCAAAGCGCCGCTAAGCGTGTTACCGTGCGGTAATCCTAAGTAGGCGCACAGACAACCAAACACAGAGACAGAAGTGTAGTACAATGGTTAATACACTGACTGATGATACAGGGGTCATGAGTTTGATCCCCAGTGTGCCTAATGCATAAGGCTAGCTGAGGCATCAGCTGTGACATGTAAGTATTGTTTCCTGGGGCATTTTATTTGTATTTTAATTATTGCTGCCAGCAAACACACCCTCATGTGCCGTAACCTAAGGTGCCGCATAAGGCACCCTATAAGGCACTCCATAGGGCACATTATAAAGTGCACTGTCCGCCACGGCACCCTATAATGTCCCCTATAGGGCACCCTATAAGGCGCTCCATAGGACACCTTATAAGGCACCTTATACGGACTGTAACCATAACGTGCTTCAGAAGGCGCTTTATAGGGTGCCCTATAGGGCGCCTTCTGAGGCACCTTATGGTTACAGTACCCTGAGGGTGTTTTGCTGGCAGCACTAATGTACATTAAAAATGGACAGTGCTTTGGACAGCCCTATCAAATAACCCCACTGTGGGTTTGAACCCATTACCTCTGGCTCCACAAGCAGTGAAGTAACCAGTGGGCTACAGCTCCATAGCTACTAACAAGCCCCTGGCTGGCTGCAGAAGGACTGCACGTCACCACACAAACCGTCTGCTGTGGTCACCAGGATAGGGTTAACCCACCCATACCCATGATGCACTGCACATGCAAATAAGCCATCTACAGATGATCACAAGATGGGGTATGCACCCCCACAGCACCTCGGCCTGGTAGGGGGAACTGACCGTGTGTGGTACTGGCACAGAGTAGCTACACACCGCCACATTGTGCAGGTACTGTATGCACCCTGAGGGTGAGGTGGGACGCCCAGCACCAGGTCCACAGCAGAAATAGGCCATGCTGCAGGACCCCAGCAGTGATATTGTGTGAGATAGGTAGTGTCTGCAGACACACCTTTGGATACATCCGTATTTCTCAGTCAAGGTTTAGCCCTTATGGACCCATAGAAGGATTATGTACCACCCCCCCCCCTCCTGGGGCTGAGGGTGGTAAACAGGGTCTCCCACCAACATATCCACATTCTACCTCTCTGCAATGATGGCAGTAAAGGGGGCCATCAACCCCAGTCCTGCTGGGGAACAGACACCCTACAGGGCAGTCAATGCAGCTCTGTACACATCCATAAAGCAATAGCAGACAGACATTAGGCCTGGATATGCTAAGCTGCACCCCACCACTATCTGATATTCTCCTGAAGCAAGCCTTCAGCTGCTGCACCCTGCAAGGTGTTCCAGCAAGACACAGTCTGCAGTCTGCAGACAGTCTGCTAGCTAGTCCATAGTGCATGTTCCTGGTGAAGATGTGTGCACCCAGAACTGGGATGTCAGCATACACACCAAGCATATAAATCAGTGACTGGGCCCCAAAAGAGAACCCATAAATATCACATGAAAGAAATACTACACAGCACTATGGGGGAACTTAGCCATGCTGTGGTCGCTGCTCAGTCAGGGTGAGAGTGATCTCCCAGTGGCACATGCTGTGGCCACCCTGTCTGTGCAGGTGGTGGCTGGGCACTACAATGTCCCAGCCAGTGCCCTATGCCCTGTGCAGATGCATCCTGGCCAGGCCACCCTGTCCGGGCTATACCCATGGTACCTTGCTCCTCATTATGCACATTGGCAGGCCAATACTGGCAACAGTGCTGGCAGTGTGGGCTGTGGAGAGTGTTTGCAGCCACCACACACTGTATAGACAGACACACACTCCTGCACCTATGCCAGCATTGTGCTACTATAGAGGTGTTTGGCAGCCCTGGCCACCACACCAGTCCTGGGCACAATGCAGGCATGGATATGGTACGCAATACTGTTGGGGGTCACTCCCCAGGGTGGTAAACACTGTCAGAGACCAGACCTGAAGCACACTCCACAGACATCAGAAAGGTTGCTATGATGGAGCTCACTAATCATAGCTATCTTTTGATAGCTGTGTACTGTATTCCCAGGTTTAGGGTGGCATTACTACGGTATGCAAGTGCTAGTATTGGGAGATGCACGCAGGGCCCAATGTCCTGCCTCTCCAGGAAGCATTGGCTAATGGAGCCTGTGGGTGTAGGTGTGTCTGCCCCTGTTGGCTGCTGCTTTACAGCAGAGGTTCCCAACTCCAGTCCTGGTGTGCCAAACACTGTTCGGGTTTTCATGCTGTCCCTCATAAATATACATGAGATACATCTGCATACCATGGGGGCGGTGCATAGATATGCAGCACAGGCATCTTTATTAGAGGCAGCATGGAACCTGAATGGTGTTTGGCCCTCCAGGACTGCATTTGGGAGACTCTGCTCTAGGTAATGCGCCTATGGTTTATGGTGTCTTTGCTCTGTAGGGTAAAATGTAGGTGTTTTGGGCATGTTTACGTCATCTGCACTAAACGTTCTGTCTGTATTAGCACGTTGTAGTAGTGGGTAAAATATAGGGACTGGGTTGGCAGGCACCATAGCTGGGACTTGAACCTGTGACCTTTTGCCTCCAAACACACTGGCTGTGTGCACTGCACCACTGTGTTGCCACAGGGGCAGTGCATTCCCTGGTGATACCATGACTGTTTGTCTGGCAAGCCTGTCTGTTGCAGTGCATGGCACCCACCTGCAGAGGGCTAGGCCATGGTCTGCTCTGGGCAGCTGCCACTGCCCCCTCCACCACCAGTACCCCTCTGCCCCTCTGTGGATCAGGGACTGGTTAAAAGATAGAAAGCAGAGGGTAGGGCTAAATGGCCAATTTTCCCAATGGAGAAAGGTGAATAGTGGTGTACCCCAGGGATCTGTGCTGGGTCCGCTGCTTTTTGACATATTCATAAATGACCTGGAAAGTGGAATAACAAGCGAGGTTATCAAATTTGCAGATGACACAAAACTATTTAAAGTTGTTAAAACCCAAGAGGATTGTGAAAAATTGCAAGAGGATCTTGATAAATTGGAAGACTGGGCATCAAAATGGCAGATGAAATTTAATGTGGACAAGTGCAAGGTTATGCACCTAGGGAAGAACAACCCAAACTATGGTTACACGATGCAAGGTTCCACATTAGGAACCACCACCCAGGAAAAAGATTTAGGCGTCATTGTGGATACCATGTTAAAACCCTCGGCCCAGTGTGCAGCAGCGGCCAAGAGAGCAAATAGAATGCTAGGTATGATAAGGAAAGGAATGGAAAATAAAACAAAAGATATTATAATGCCTCTATATCGTTCCATGGTGAGACCGCACCTTGAATATTGTGTGCAATTCTGGTCGCCGTATCTTAAAAAGGATATAGCGATTTTAGAAAAGGTTCAGAGAAGAGCCACCAAAATGGTAAAGAGGATGGAAGGATACTCCTATGAAGAAAGGGTAAAAGGTTAGGGCTCTTTAACCTGGAAAAGAGACGGCTTAGGGGAGATATGATAGAAGTCTATAAATTAATGAACGAGTGGAACGGGTAAACTTAGATCGATTGTTTACATTATCAGAATATAGAAAGACTAGGGGACATGCAATGAAGCTACAGGGTAAACTATTTAAGACTAATAAAAGAAAATATTTTTTCACTCAGCGTGTAATCAAACTCTGGAATTTGGAGGATGTAGTAAAGGCTGTTAGTGTAGCTGGGTTTAAAAAAGGTTTGGACAAGTTCCTGGAGGAAAGGTTCATAAACCATTATTAAGAAGTGACCGAAGATATCAATGCTTGACCCAGTACAAGCATTGTGGAACTTGTGTCTCTTGGGGAAACTGCTAGGTAAATATGACCTAGATTGGCCACTGTTGGAAACAGAATACTGGGCTTGATGGACCTTGGTCTGACCCAGTATGGCATATCTTATGATCTTATGTTCTTATGTTCTGCCACCATGCTGACATGCCCTTCTGCTGGTGGTGCTGGTGGTGCGCAGTCTCAAGCCATCCAGTGTGCAGGTAGGCGGCTGCCTATGGTGCGTGTTCTGGGGTATGGGTGCCTGCATAGACGTCAACGCTTCCCCCCAACACCACCTGCCAATGTTCTGTGCCCTTGGAGGTACCTGCTGGGTACTATCCCCTGTGACACTGTGATATACACTCTCGTGCCCATGTTGGGCCGTCATCGGTTGCTGTCTGGCTGCTGTACAGTTTCAGCATTCCTAAGTGCCACCTAGGCATCTGCCTAGTCCGCACTGTGCCCCAGCTGCACCACAGCATGTGCCGCCTGCAGCCCTCTGTATATCCTTTCCCAGCATCTGTCCAGTTGCCCATTCTGACATGCCCGCCCTCCTGTTGTGGATCATGTGCATGCCATAGGAAACCTGTCCAATGGAGAAGGAAACCCTGATCAGTGCTATTTCACTGTGGTATCATTCACTTTGTATGGGGACGGAGCGTGGACCCTTCCAAAATTCATATCTTTTTTTTGGAGCTTTCTTGGGAGTGTTTTTTGATGTTTCCCATTACTATCGCTATTGCCCAGCTTGGTTATGTTTTTTGTATATTTTGTTGGGGTCCTTTTCAATGTTTATTTGTACTTTTGTTCCGTGCACGTGTATCACACTTATCACTTTTTCGTGGGTTTCCCTGGTTTTGCTGTACATTGCTGACAGAAATGGTTTCTTTTCCCTTTAAATCAGCTCTAACGCAAGGTTTTCACTGGCGTTAGTTTTGGCCTCGGATTTCACATCGTTAGTGTGCGGGGAGCCTCTCCCCTCCCACTCTCCACCCATTGACCCCTTCTCTCCGCCCCTGGGGAGCCTTCCTCCTCCCTCCGGGAGCCTTTCCCCGCCTTCAACGCTCGTTTGCGCCGCTGCGCGCGTTAGCACGTGCTAAGGCGCCTTTGTGCCCCGTAAAGCGCCATTATCATGCGCTAAGGTACCTTAGTGCGTGATAATTGCACAGCGCGCACATTAAGACGGTTTAGTAAACATACCCCTTAGTATTTTGTAGGCATGTGCATTAATTTGGTATGAATAGAAACAATGAAAAGTGTGATTTTTTAGTTTGTCTTAGTGTCAACTAATAAAGTGTGCATGCTCAGAGAATTTGCATGAATCACCATTCATGAATTTTTTTTTTGTCATGTGCATGTGTGAAGCCAAACACGCTAGAGCAAATCTGAAAGGGGGAGTAGGTCAATGAGGAATCACCAGCAGCAAGCACGAAACACATGCATGCAGAATGAACAAACTAATTCTATTAAAACAGCACAGGCATGGAGGGAGGGGAGACAAAAGTAGAACAAACTCAACAAGGAGGAGGTTGCAGTAGTCAAGACAGAAAAGTGGAGAAGCAAACAACAAAGATTAAACAGCATTTTCAAATGTATTAGAAGATAGATTACCAATGGTAGCGGTACATTTAAGAGTTTGGAAGATAGACTACTCTGTGAGTTTGTTCTTCTTTTGTCCCTCCCTCCATGCCTTTGCTGTTTTTATAGAAAACAGAGAGGCACATAGACATGACCTACAGGGATAGTCCTGAAGTCCCACTTCCAGTCTGGCAGCATCCCTGTTGCCATGGAGGAGAGAGGTCATGTGACAGGAAAGATTCACCCTGGTGTGGCAGGAAGTGATCCTGTAGCTAGGACCTGCCCTCCAGGTGATGTAAAACCCTCTCACACCGAGGAAGTTTCTCCAGGACCATGTGCCCATGAGGCAAGGGTTAGGACAGCCATTATAGTTGGTGATTTGATCATTAGGCATATAGAAAGCTGGGTGGCTGGTGGATGTGAGGATCACCTGGTAACATGCCTGCCTGGTGCAAAGGTAGCGGACCTCACACACCACCTTCGTCATTCTGTAGGCACCCATCTCCTCTGCTGGAAAGCTTGGATGTTGCAAGAAACATCTTGTCAATGTACTTCTCACTGTCTTGAATGCTCCTCAGCCTCACCACCTCCTCTCTGAGTTCCTCCACTTGTTTCCTGAGAGCTTCAGCATGCAGGCATCCTGCACATGGAACCGGTCCTGCAACTGGCATTGGGATCTCTGTCTGGGCAGAGGCAGAAGCTGTAATGGCGGCAACAGCTTTAGCGATATTTAAAGCACCAAAACAAATGTAACTTTGGTCTAAAAATATACCAAAACCCTTTTAAGAGCTCCCAGACAGAGAGCTAGTAATTTAAAAAGCCACAAACTCTCACCTTTGCTTGAAATGTATAGCCCCTGTTAGGATGTAGAGGGGAGGAGGAGTCACACAAGCTCAGTAACAGTACAACAGCAGGGTAAGTTTAAAGTGATAGTAAAAACAAATACCGCGATGGCTGCAAGTAAATAGAGGCTTCTGGTTACCTGAAGCAGTCACATGACCAGAGCTGCATGGAGATTATCTGGCAGAGAAGCTTGCTCAACAGGGAACTACATCGAAGCATTGATGCACTAACATGATTGGCGCTGCATGGGGATTGGCTGGCAGAGAAGCTTACTCAATGGGGAACTTCCTTAGAGCCCTGACGCATTTACGTGACTGGCACTGTGAGGGGATTGGCTGGCAGAGAAGCTTGCTCAATGAGGAACGTTCTTGGAGCCCTGATGCAGTCACGTGGCGGGTGCTGTGCAGGGATTGGTTGGCAGAGAAGCTTGCTCAGTTAGCATGGGAATAAGCATTTACAGTACTTTCAAGGGGTGTTGCGAGATATGAGGTAATAATCATTTCCAACTCAAACAGTGACCTATTCTTGGTCCTGCCTTCCCCATCCCTGATCATTTGGTCTGGCAGCCCATCAGATGTGCATGGATAGTGCCTTTCAAAAATCCCTGATAAGTCCCTAACGCGCCCAGATGCTTTGCAGTTAGCATCAGGCATGTCAGGGGCATTCTGGGGCAGAGCATGGGCAGAGGAAAGGCCTAAATGGATAGCAGCGATTTTCAATGCTACCCGCTTAGCCTTCTGCGCTTTAAAGATAGGCGAGGTTCTATATTTAAGATGCTGGGGCTAAGCAGGTAGCATCGAAAATCACTGCTACCCGTTTAGCCTCGGTGGCTGCCAGCGCATCCAGCATAACCTGGATTTTTACTTCTGCCATCCCAGGCAGGCTATGTACCAATGCGGTACATAGCCTGCCTAATTCAAAATTGGGCCCAAAGTTTCTAGATGAAATAAATGACTGCTTCTTGTAGCAGATGGTTCATGAACCAACAAGAGGGGAAGCTATTTTGGACCTATTCCTTAATGAAACACAGGATCTGTACAAAAGGTAAGGGTTTGGGGGCAACTTGGCAATAGTGATCATAGCATGATAACATTTGATTTAATAAATGGAAGGAGTACTACTTTTTAACTTTTAAAAGGGAGACTATGATAAAATAAGGAAAAACTAATAGGAACAGCTGGAACAGTTAAAGATTTATATCAAGCATGGGCATTGTTTAAAAGTACTATCTTGGAAGCTCAGATTAGATGTATTTAATGATTTAAGAAAAGTGGAAGGAAGGCCAAAAAACAGCTTTAAAGGCAAGATGAGAGAGGCTATTGTTACCAAAAAAGCTTCTTTCAGGAAATGGAAAAAGGAGCCAAATGACGAACACGGGAAAAAACATAAGCATTGGCGAATTAGTTGCAAGGCATTGATAAGCCAGGCAAAGAGAGAATATAAAAAGAAACCTGCTGTGGAAGCAAAAAGGCATAATAAAAACTTTTTCAAGTACATTCTTAGCAAAAATCTTGTGAGAGAGTCAATTGAACTATTGTATGATAGAGGAGTAAAAGGGGCGCTAAGTGAGGAGAAGGCCATAGTGGAGAGACTGAATGAATTCTTTCCTTCGGTCTTTATGAGAAAAATGTAGGAAAGTTATCCATGCCTGAAATGGTATAAAAGTGCTGTACCAGATGTATACCATCTGGCCCTGGTGATTTGCTACACTTCAGTTTATCAAACAGTAGTAAAACATCTTCCTGGTTTATCAATATTTCTTTCAATTCTTCCGATACATTGTCTTTATATACCATTTCAGGCACGGGTAACTTCCCTCCATCTCCTTCAGTAAAGACTGAAGTAAAGAATTCATTTAGTCTCTCTGTCCTTCTTCCATTTATTAAATCAAATGCAATCATACTATGATGACTATTGACAATTCACCCCAAAACATTTAATACTTGCACCAGATCCTGTGTTCCACTAAGGACTAGGTCCAAAATAGCTTCGGTTGTTAATTTCATCCATCTCCCTAGCATGTCCTGCTTTGGTGTGGACCCATTCAATGGCTTATGAGAATTGGAAGTTTGGTGAATCTTGACCAAATAAGTGAGCTTTTTGCTAAATATTTTGTATTGTAAACTATGGGGTATGTAAACTAAAGGGCGCTAACATCGCAGTGGCGGAATTAGCGCGTGATAAGGTACGTTATCGGGTAATGAAGGCGCATTATCATGTGACAACGTACCTTATCGCACTATAACATGACTGCGGCGTTAAGGAACCCTAATGCCGTGAAATCCAGCGCTGAAGGGCGGAGGAAGGCTTCCCAGAGGGTCGAGAGAAGGGGTCAATGGGTAGAGAGTGGGAGGGGAGAGGCTCCAGGCACACTAACGCTGTGGAATCCGGGTCTCATCACTAACGCCAGTGAAACCCTCGCATTAAGGAAATTTGCAGGAACGAGAAACCATTTCCGTCAGCAATGTACAGCAAAGCTGGGGAACCCTACAAAAAGTGATAGTTGTGATACATGTGCACGGAACAAAAGGGCAAATAAACATGGAAAATGACCTTAACAAAATTTAAAATTACCATAACGAAGCTGGTCAATAGTGATATTAATGGGAAAAATAAAAAAACACTACTGAGAAAGCTAAAAAAAAAAGATATCATTTTTGGAAGGGTCTATGCTCTGTTCCCCTACAAGGTGAATGATCCCACATTGAAATAGCGCTGATCAGGGTTTTCACTTTTTATTGGACAGGTTTCCAATGGCGTGCACATGTGCGGCAACAGCAGGGTGGGCATGTCGGAAAGGGCAAATGTACAGATGCTTGAAAATGAGATACAGAGGGCTGCAGGCGGCACATGCTGTGGTGCAGCTGGGGCACAGTGCAGACTAGGGAGATGCCTAGGTGGCACATAAGATTGCTGAAACTGTACAGCAGCCAGACAGCAACTGATGAGGGCCCAACATGGGCATGAGTGTGTTTCTAACAGTGTCACAGGGGATAATACCCAGCAGGTACCCCCAGGGTACAGACCATTGTCAGGAAGTGGTGGGGGGGGGGAAGCGTGGACGTCTATGCAGGCACCCCTACCCCAGATTCCGCACCATAGGCAGCTGCCTACCTGCACACTGGATGGCCTGAGACTGCAAACCACCAGCACCACCAGCATAAGGGCATGTCAGTATGGTGGTAGAGGGGTATGGGTGGTGGAGGGGGCAGTGGCATCTGCCCACAGCAGTCCACCAAGCAAAAACAGCAACACTGCCACACAAGCGAGCAGAGAAAGAACCAAACTGAAAAAAGTGGGCAGAAAGTTCACACAACAATTTTATTAATCTTTAAAATCAGTGACCTAAACCCAACACAGGACCGTGTTTGTATTGAACTTCATCAGGGGTTATTTGGACACACTAAAAAACATATAAAAACATAAATAATTAAAATTGTAAATAAAACTTATGAATTAATTAATTGCAACATCCTAGACTGAAAACATCAATAAAAATAGTATAATAATTAGAAATATAAAACATAAGAAATAAAAACATTTCATGAAACAGAATATCAATAAAAAAACAAAATGAACAATGTGAATAATAAATAATTAAAATATATATGCATAAAAAACAAATATATAAACATTGTAAATTAATGGAACATATTAATAATAAATAACAAGGGAATGCAAAATAAAAAGCTCAAAACACAAGATAAAAAAGGTACATCAAAAAACATATTCTTAAGCAGGAGGGAGGTACCTTTAACTCCCATGTTTAGATATACCAAGAGATGAGGAGGAACACAAAAAACTAGAATCTCAAGGAGCAGGATTAAGCAAGAATGAATTAAAATGCGGCTACGGTAGAAAAAGATTATATATGACTACATTAAAACGTGTATTATAAAAACCATAAATAATGATTTAAATGTTGATAATGCATTTATTGGGCTGCCGCCACGGTAATGAAACCATAAACTATAACAAACCACTAAAACTATGAACACAGCAGGTAACTCGTGAGATACCATGCTGAATCAAAAGGTTATAAGCATTGCAGCAAACCATACACCTCACTATTCTTTAAAAATAACGGCATTGTCCTAAATCAAAACAATATTAACAAAAGGGGTATAAAAACAGCTTACCCCTCCAATCGCCGAGGGCTCATTAGTAGATCCTGCAAATCAAACCCATTTAAAAAATGAAGAACATATATAGGAACAACCTACCGTAGCCACATGTTTTTTACACATTGTCTTTTGCATATGTTTTTATCACAGCATACCACGGCTGTTTTAGTTTTAGATGCCTTTGTGCCAATTTACATTGGTATCGGTTTGTATCCTGTGGTGCTATCATACATCATTGAGGTAATTCTCTGTTTTACTCCTGCTCCGCATTTTAATTCATTCTTGCTCAATCCTGCTCCTTGAGATTCTAGTTTTTAGTTCACAGATTACTAATAGCATGTCTGCAATCTCATATTTCAGTTCTTTCAACACCCTTGGATGTATACCATCGGGCCCAGGTGATTTGCTACTCTTCAGTTTATCTAATAGTTGTAATACATCTTTCCAATGTATCGATATTTCCTTCAATTCTTCCGCACCTTTAAATACTACTTCAGTCATGGGTAACATCCCTACATCTTCCTCAGTAAAGACCGAAGCAAAGAATTCATTCAGCCTCTCCGCTATTGCCTTGTCGCCTCTTAGGGGGATGTTTACTAAAAACCGGAAATGTGCGCGCCGCAAAAGAGCGCACGGAAACGCGGCACTGAAACGCTAATAAACGTGTTTAAACGCCCCGCACACATGCGTGTCATCCCCGCAAAGGTGCGCGGCACACTAACGGGCCCCGTACAAGTGCGGGCCCGCAAATGTCCGATAGAGGCGTGGAACGGCTAAAGGAGGGCGGAGGAAGGCTCCGGAGGGGCGGAGGGACGGGGTCAATGGGTGGAGAGTGGGAGGGGAGAGGCTCCCCGCACAGTATCGGGCCCGAATTTGCATGTAAAAACTACCGCGAGGGAAACACTCGCGGTAGAAAGCATTTAAAGGGAAGAGAAACCATTTCCGTCAGCAATGTACAGGAAAAACCGGGGAAACCAGCAAAACGTGAGCAGTGTGATACATGTGCACAGCACAAAAGTACAAATAAAAATAGAAAATGACCACAACAGAACTATTAAAAATAGTAATTCAGCTGGGGAACAGTTATAGTGATGGGAAAATACAGAAAACACACCCAGAAAAGCTCCAGAAAAAAGAAATGAATTTTGGAAGGGTTTACGGAGCGGAGACTCTTCCAAAAAACATTTCCTTTTGTGGAGCTTTCCTGGGAGTGTTTGCTATAGTTGCCCATTAATATCACTGTTGCCCAGCGTGGTGATATTTTGTCCCCCATTTCCCGTGGTCATTTCTGGGGTTTATGTGCACGTTTGTCACCAGACAGGGTGCATATGCCCACAGTAAATTTGCGTAGAGCAGGGTTTGTGACTCCATCCTGCCAGGCTTACTACCTCCAGGGGCTGCACAGTCTATGTGGCCATAGTGTGGTGCAGCAGACAGAGTCAGTACCTCTAAGACCAGAGGGTCAGAGGTTCAAAGCCCAGCTGGGGCACTTACCAGCCCAGTCCCTATATTTTACCCACCACTAAACACAGATAGCACAGACACCCCTGTATTGCAGGGGACATAAGCATGGGGAAAACACCCATATTTTACCCAACAACGCACACACACCACAACAATGGGCATTACCCACAGCCAAGTACCCCAAATGCAGTCCCGTACTGCCACATTCCAATCAGGTCACCTGCTTTTTATGGGAGAAGCTCATGCCAGCATGTTGGCGGATGAGTACATGTGGTGCAGGGGGCAGTGGCTGCTAGCGACAGAAGACAGAGGCCTAGCCATGTGCAGGCTGGCACAGTCCACAGCAACAGACAGGCCCTGCCGGATACACAGTCATGGACTATCCAGGGAATTCAGCCAAGCTGTGGCTACATGGTGGTGCAGTGCACACAGACTGTGCATGTAAAAACAGAAGGTCACAGGTTCAAAGACCAGCTGGGGCTACCAGCAATCCTGCCCACATATTTTCCCCACAAATAAACAGTGACAGTAAGGACACACCTTTGGTGACAAGGACATATGCAATGGTAATACGTCTATCTTTTACCCCACTGAGCACAGACACCATGAACAGGGGCAGAACCTACAGCAGAATCCCCCAAATGCAGTCCTGGTGGGCCACACACCAGTCAGGTTCCATGCTGCCACTCATACAAATGCCTGTGCTGTATATCTATGCACCACCCCCACGGCATGTAGATGTAGCTCATGCATATTCATGAGGGACAGCAGGAAGACCCGAACAGTGTGATGCAAAACTGGGCTGGAGTGGGGAAGCGCTGCCGTAAAGCAGCAGCCAACAGGGGCAGACACACCCACACCCACAGGCCCCATTGGCCAATGTCTCCTGTAGAGGCAGAACATTGGACCCTGCGTGCATCTCCCAATATCAGCACCTGCATACCTTAGCAATGTCACCCTACACCTGAGGTACACAGCTCTGAAATGTTTGCTAAGAGTACAGGCTGATAGATATCTCTACGTTACGCACATACTGCTAGTTGACCCCATCCGAACAATCTGTTTGGTGTCTGCGGTGCGTGCTCCAGGCCTGGCCTCTGACGGTGTTCACCACCCTGGGGAGTGACCCCCAGCAGTACTGCGTACCATATCCATGCCTGTGCCGTGCCCAGGACCGGTGTGGTGGCCAAGGCTAATCACCCCCTCAATAGTAGCACAATGCTGGCATAGGTGTGGGAGTGTGTGTCTGTCTATACAGTGTGTGTTGGCTGCAAACACCTTCCCCAACCCACACTGCCAGCACTACTGCCAGTATTGGCCTGCCAATGTGCATAATGAGCAGCAATGTACCATGGGTATAGGTCAGACATGGTGGGCTGGCCAGGATGCATCTGCACAGGGCATAGGGCACTGGCTGTGACATTGTAGTGCCAGGTCACCACCTACACAGACAGGGTGACCTCTGTATGTGCTGTTGGGGGAGCACTCTCACCCTGAGTGTGCAGTGATGACAGCATGGCTAGGCACCCCCATAGTGCTGT